>OY992890.1:31218854-31528854 GCA_963921405.1 Cepaea hortensis
TTAACGCATGAAAAAGGCCCTTTATCCACTTCACGTATTTAAGTCATCACATATTAAATTATTCCGTTAGATGAACGATCCTGCGTGGATAACTGGCAATTATAGAGCTAACATATGATTACCCAGCCCCAACCTTGCGGAGAGAGCGCTTTTATTACTTTTATTAGTTGAAAACCAATCGTTGAAGCCCTTTGCGGGGCGCGGTGTTCCCAGTGGTGACTTGATAACTTTGTGATGACTGCATGGCCATACGTGCTTGGGAAGCATCTGTCAAATGTCTGCCCTATATAATGTCAGTGTAACCGTCGTACGTTTCATGTCGGACATGTCTGTACCGGGTAATCCACCATTAAGCTGGTGGTACGTCTGTCTGTGAGTGTCACGTGGTAGTAGTAGTAAATACAAAAGGATTAAGTAGGTCAGAGACGTTTGACAGGTCTGGCAAACAGGTAGGGAATGCACTTGATCCTGGACAATACTGCTCGTAAATATGGAGGGAATTGAAGGAAAACGGCTAATTACAAGCGATGGAGCTCAAATACTCTTCCACACGAGGCCTAACGGGATAAGTAGAAGACAACAACAGTTTCAACTTCAATAAATATGGAGATGGTGTGTTTAATTAAATGCGTTTGTGTGTTACGTGTAGAGAGTATCATACGGGACACACGCACGTGGCAACAGCTGGCTTCGAAGGAGGGAGAGGCGCGGGTGGGAGACAGAGGCGTTGATGGGAGACAGGAAGCTTACGGGAGGCAGAGGCGCTGATGGGAGACAGGGGCGCTGGTGGAGTGCAGAGACGCGGGTGGGAGGCAGAGACGCGGGTGGGAGACAGAGACGCGGGTGGGAGACAGAGGCGCGGGTGGGAGACAGAGGCGCTGGTGGAGTGCAGAGACGCGGGTGGGAGACAGAGACGCGGGTAGGAGACAGAGACGCGGGTGGGAAACAGAGACGCTGATGGGAGACAGAGACGCAGGTGGGAGACAGAGGCGCTGGTGGAGTGCAGAGAAGCGGGTGGAGTGCAGAGAAGCGGGTGGGAGACAGAGACACGGGTGGGAGACAGAGGCGCGGGTGGGAGACAGAGGCGCTGACAGGAGACAAAAGCGCTAACAGGAGACAGAGGCGCTGATGGGGTGCAGAGTCGCGGGTGGGCGACAGAGGCGCGAATTGGAGACAAAGGCGCTGACGGGGGACAGAGGCACTAATGGGAGACAGAGGCGCTGGTGGGAAACAGAATGACCGGAGCTGATAACACTGTGTGAAAACCAACGCAAGGCGGTCTGCTTCCATTCCCCCCCCCCCCCCCCCCGCTGCTGTGTTTAGAAACGGTATGCGGGATTACAAATTGTATTTGTAACCCCTTGGCCACTGCGATTGAGGAGCCAGTATTTCAACAACACTGCACGTCGGCACAATCACCTCGCCGTTGGGCTGCTTGGTTGCCAATCCTTAGGAAGACTGAGTTTTAACTCTTCAGTCCGTTGCGCTGCCGTTCAGGTAATTGAAATCCGGAAAACGGCTTCCATCTATAGGAGTCGGGTAGGTGTAGAGACGATTCTCCCGATTCACTGCCGAAGAACAATTTTCAAGGGGACTACTTCCAGTTATGTTTTCTCTCTGTATTCTCACAAACCATGAGTGGTCTCGGGGTATGGTGTCCGCCTCGAGTGCTGGAGGTCCCGGGTTCAAGCCCCGGTGAGGACCGGGATTTTTTCACGTGGACTTCTAGTAGCAAAATTTCCCCTGGTCTCTGGGTAGTGAGATCGGACGCCCGTGTGTATTGCTGCGCACGTAAAAAAATCCCTTGGCATTGGAAATCGAAAAAGAGTAGCCTAACGGCACTGCCCGGGCAAAATTTCGAGTTAAAAATCAACCCAAAGTATTTCAGGATCCTCGCCGGTGCCACGGAGTTCGTGCACTGAGCTAAAATTCTCCGGACTCATGCTTGAGTTAGGAGTAGAAAGAAGCAATTATGGGTTACAACCGTGTGCCCTGATGTTGATCCGTCGACTAAACTAAACTAATCTCATAAACCAGCCGGATGTGCAAAAACTGGAACTTTAACATTTCACTAACTGCTGGAGGAGGCTAAGTATTTTCTTAGAATTCTCGGAAGTGTCTCAAAGAAACACTCAAGACAAGGCCTCTTTCAAATTCTTTAGTATTTTGGAAACGCGTCAAGCGTCCATCTGTATACATTGGCTGAATGTGGTATCTATTTTACACCAGGCTGAAGGTGGCATCAGTTTTACATGAGGCTCAAGGTGGCACCTGTTTTACATGAGGCTGAAGGTGGTATCAGTTTTTACACTAGGCTGAAGGTGGTATCTATTTTACACTAGGCTGAAGGTGTCATCTATTTTACATGTGGTTGAAGGTGGCATCTATTTTACACTAAGCTGAAGGTGGAATCTATTTTACACTAAGCTGAAGGTGATATCTATTTTACACTAGGCTGAAGGTGGTATCCATGTTATACTAGGCTGAAGGTGGTATCTATTTTACACTAGGCTGAAGGTGGTATTTATTTTACACGAAGTTGCGTGTATACTATTTGTAGTTCTCTTGTCCAATTGTCTAGTCATACTTTGTATTTATATACGATCTCTGACATGTAAATGCTACTTCTGCAAACATAAGAGATCAGTCGGGGAACAGTCGAAGTAACAAGCTACCTGCGGCATTGAATGAACATGAAATACACGGAGAAGGTTCATCAACAAAATATGGCGAAAGTAAACAAGCACAACTGAACACAAACTGTCAATACCACGACTAAACGAAGGAAAACAGAACGATAAAACAGGCAAGGTAACATGTTGCCAATGGAGGGAACAAAAACGATCGAATCAGGCAATGGTTCCCAAAGTGAGCGGTATCTACCCCCATGTGAGCGGTGGAATATGTAATTGATTCAGCTCTAAAGGATTATATATCGAAAATTGTGACCTCACATTTTGGATAGAAGGACGATATATTGCCAAACCAGGGTATCGTGTTATTGATTTTAGTTTTCATTTGTGTACCATGTTTGGTAAACGCCTACTTTTTGTTTGGAACTGAATCAGTGAAGCTGGTGATGGGGTTTCGAAAACAAGGTAGATTTATCTCGAAAGTCTGTGTGTGTGTGCGTGTGTGCGGAGGTGGGCTGATCACACTTGGGAACCACTGGAATCAAAATCATTGAATAAAACGTGTTCTTACGAGATACAAGTTGGTGCAGGAATTGCGGTTCTACACAGGTGGGATACAAGAGTGAACACTGTCAGCGATTGTGATTAGTGAAACGTGTTGGCGAGTGGGAGGGGGGAGACAGTCAGCCAGGTAGGGAGACACATCACAGAAAGACGGGGGAAAAAAAAAGAAAGAAAGAAAGATAAAATAAAGAAAGAACAAAATGAAGAGAAAGGAAGGAAGAACGTAGAAAAGAAAGAAAAAAGAACTAAGTATATAGTGAGAAAGAAAGATCAAAAGAAAGAAATATAGAAAGAAAGGGAAAGAAAGAAACAACAAAGAAAGAAAGAAAGAAAGAAGATAATGAAAAGAAAGAAAGAAAGAAAGAAAGAAAGAAAGAAAGAAAGAAAGAAAGAAAGAAAGAAAGAGCACAAAAGGCAGACAAGTGTGACAACTGAATACTTATAATTATTTAAACATGTTAGCGAGTGGGCGGAAAGGAATTCAGTAAGTAAGGAAAACAGGTAATTTAAGGGGAAGAAAAGAAAGAAAGAAAGAACTAAATGAAGAGTAAGAAAGAAAGAAAGAAAGAAAGAAAGAAAGAAAGAAAGAACGAACGAACGAACTAAATGAAGAGTAAGAAAGAAAGAAAGAAAGAAAGAAAGAAAGAAAGAAAGAAAAAAAGAAAGAAAGAAAGAAAGAAAGAAAGAAAGAACTAAAGAGAGAAAGAGAGAGAGAAACAGAAAGAAAGAAAGAAAGAAAGAAAGAAAGAAAGAAAGAAAGAAAGAAAGAAAGAAAGAAAGAAAGAAAGAGCACAAAAGGCAGACAAGTGTGACAAATGAATACTTATAATTATTTAAACATGTTGGCAAGTGGGCGGAAAGGAATTCAGTAAGTAAGGAAAACAGGTAATTTAAGGGGAAGAAAGAAAGAAAGAAAGAAAGAAAGAAAGAAAGAAAGAAAAAGAAAGAAAGAAAGAAAGAAAGAAAGAAAGAAAGAAAGAAAGAAAGAAAGAAAAGCCAGATAGACATACTAGAACCCTGACAAGCAGACGTACTGACGTACAGACAGACAGACAGACAGACAGACAGACAGACAGAGACAGACAGAGCTTCTGTATACGCAGTTAAAGAAATGATCCACACACCGCCCAAAAAGCAAGTGCGACACCCCCACACTCACTCACACACCCACTGCGACACACCGGGACACAGACAGATGTGAGATGAGAGGACAGAACTTGAAAAAAAAAGCCATTTCAAAATTCAATAGAAAAGCTGTTATGCTGGAGAAGCTTCTGCGGACTACCGGCTTCTCCTAATGCGTCTTTCCTTCGGTCTCAATGTGCAATAAATTGAATTCAATCTACATGAAATGCTAGGTCTCTTTCATACCGCTGGCAAGAAAATTAACGTAACTTTATTCTTTCTGATTCAATGTCCATACGCAAGTGTCTGTCTGTCTGTCTGTCTTTCTTTCTTAACTCTTCCTCTGTCTCTCTCCATCTCCAACCATCTTTTTACACACACACACACACACACACACACACACACACCCACCCAACACACACACAGAGACAGAGAGAGAGAGAGAGCATGCACCTCTCGTTTCACTCCTCCTCTCCTCTCACACACATTTCTACTACTCACGTCTTGTTCCACTGCTGAAAGACAAATACACATACAATACCGATAACAATTCATCTCCTTTTATACGCTTGCTCTCTCTCTCTCTCTCTCTCTCTCTCTCTCTCTGTCTATCCCTCTCTCTCATGAGCGGATTCTCAGGGCTCGCTTCTTGTTTCAGTCCTGTCTGTCTGTCTGTGTCTCTCTCCCTTCCTCTCAGTATCTCTTTCTCTCACTCATTAACAAAGACACACACGCATTCCCACGACTAGCTTCTTGCTCCATATCTCTCTCTCTCTCTCTCTCTCTCTCTCTCTCTCACACACACACACACACATATACACCCCCTCCCCCCATTTACTTCTTTCCCCCATTCCTCTTCAAGTACTCAAAAATAATTACATATCCTCCTTTGGCTTTTTCGCCCAGTTTTTAAAAGAAAAATATTTCCCATCATTTTGCTCCGATTCAAACCTCAGAAGCTAAACATAAATTCCCACAGCCCACATAAAACCTCCACAGCCCACATAAATCCCCACAGTTGAAGAACACTCACTAGCAAACAGCAAATCTGGACGACCCGATATATTTTAACGCATCTCAGGGCACATTTGGCGCATCCGACGTCATTTCCTGTCCGGCTCTGTACGTGTCTGGCCTCCATGTCCCAATGCTTATAGACATGCCAGCGCTTTCAAATCATGACGACTTTCTCCATCGCCTTGTCTCTTTCACGTTGATGGCAGGAGAATTAACTTAACCTTTTGCTACACTATCCACACACGTTTTCTTCTTCTTCCTCTTCTTCCTACTTATCTTCCTCCTCCTTTTTCTTCTTCCTACTCCATTTCTTCACTTTCTTCTAATTGCTTTCATGAACGCCTCTCTCTCTCTCTCTCTTCCCATGTTTCTATTCATCTCCAACCGTCTTTAAACACACACGCACGCATACAGAGAGAGAGAGAGAGAGAGAGAGAGAGAGAGAGAGAGAGAGAGAGAGAGAGAGAGAGAGAGAAAGAGAACGAACAAACGAACAAACTTTATTTTAAAAGGGTAACAAATTGGGCACGCAGGCCCGTCTTACATTCGGCCCTTTCGATCACTCATCTTTCATTCATCAAATGTGCATGTTACATTTACATAGGGAAAAAAAAAACATTGTCAAATGGATTTTGTAAGCATAAACAATGCATATTACGCATGATACATTCACATGGGAAGATAAAAAAAAAACATTTTCAAATGAAAGTTGTAAACATAAGAGAGACTGTCACCACTTTTTCACTCCTCCTCTCCTCTCACACACTTTTCTACCACTCAGGTCTTGTTCCACTGCTGAGAGACAAATACACATACAATACAAAATACCAATAACAAATCATCTCTCTCTCTCTCTCTCTCTCTCTCTCTCTCTCTCTCTCTCTCTCTCTCTCTCTCTCACGCGGATTTTCAGGACTCAATTCTTGCTCTTGTCATCTCTATCTCTCTATCTCTCACGCGGATTTTCAGGACTCACTTCTTGCTCTTGTCATCTCTCTCTCTCTCTCTCTCTCTCTCTCTCTCTCTCTCTCTCTCACGCGGATTTTCAGGACTCAATTCTTGCTCTTGTCATCTCTATCTCTCTATCTCTCACGCGGATTTTCAGGACTCACTTCTTGCTCTTGTCATCTCTCTCTCTCTCTCTCTCTCTCACGCGGATTTTCAGGACTCAATTCTTGCTCTTGTCATCTCTATCTCTCTATCTCTCACGCGGATTTTCAGGACTCACTTCTTGCTCTTGTCATCTCTCTCTCTCTCTCTCTCTCTCTCTCTCTCGGATTTTCAAGACTCACTTCTTGCTCTCCCCCTCTCTCTCTCTCTCTCTCTTTCTCTCTCTCTCAGAGATACTCGCGCATTCTCAGGACTAACATCTTTCTCCACTCGTTTAACACACATACACACAAATTATCCTGTCCCCCCACTCCTCAAAGACTCACACATAATTATATTTTCTCCATTGGCTTCTCCACCAACTTAAAAAAAAAAAAAGAAGAAAATGGCCTTATATTTCCCATCATTTTGCTCTCATTCAGAGTTCCAAAACTAAACACACATTCCCACAGCCCACATAAATCCCCACAGCCCACATAAATCCCCACAGCCCACACAAACACTCACTAGCAACTCTGGGCGACCCAATATATTTTAACGCATCTGAGGTCATTTCGCGCATCCGACGTCATTTCCTGTCCGGCTCTGTACATATCTAACCTCCATGTCTCAATGTCAACAGAGCCATGCCAATGCTCTTAAATCAAGTCGATTTCCTCCATCATTGCCAATTAACTTAAGATCATCACCCATTGCCATTTCTACAGCGAATCGTGACGGTAATGGATCTGTACCACTTTATATCATCATCACCATGTGCCATGCCGTTAAAGCGAGGGCGGTCATGTTTCGCCATCTCACACGATCACCAGAGTTATTGATCAGCGCTGTATTCTTGTCTCGACCATGCCACGTGGCCAAGACATTTATATATGTATTTCTCTGCCTTCTCTGTGTTCGTTTCCCTCCATCTTGCCAGCTGCCACCAAGTTCTCTCATTTATTTCTTCTGATAACGTGCTCAAAAATGTTAACTGTCTACGTCTAATCTCTCTAACCAATTTACATTTTTCATTCCTTCTTTAGACTTGCATTTTGTTTTTCTGTTTGTCCATGGTATTCTTTGCATTTTCCTCAAAAACCACATTTCCCCTGCCATTAGATTTTGTCAGCTTGTCTGTTCATTGTCCACGCTTCACATCTATACAACAGTACAGATATAATCAGATTGCTACTGGAACTATTAGTGTTGGAACTCTTCGCTGGTTGCTGAGGATGGGGACGGAGCGCTTATGGGAATGTCCCGAATGCTGTGATGTCGGTTCCTAGATCATTCAATCAATCAATACAACAGTACAGCTCTATAAAGCTATATTTTTTCTCGTTGCAATTGATATCTTTTTATTGGTCAGTATGTTTTCCATCTCGCAAAAGGCTACTTCGCCATAGCGATTCTTGTTCCAGTCTCAAGGCACCTCCCGTCAGATGTTATGACTATATCCCGAGACACAACTGCCACGTCTATCTTTCTGATTATTTCCGCGTCTTCATCAAGCGGCTTCCAAATTTTGCGATGGGGATACAAGTGACTGAGCTTTTATGCCTCAAGTGATCAACAGCAGCCTCAGTGTATCAAGCAACGAATGGTGTGTTACTATACTGTCTGAGGCTTTGGTCTGAGGATGCCTAAGAAATCTGGCCAGATATTTTAAAACGTAGCACAGTGTATGATATAACTAGATGTATATTTGATGACATTTTGAAAGAAATATTCTTGACACTTCTTTCTTTCTTATTGTGGCTATTTCCGTCTTTGGACATCTACTAAGAAAATTACCACCACCACTACTTCTACTGCTGCCACTACTACTACTACTACTACTACTACTACTACTACTACTACTGCTGCAGCAATACTACTACTATAGCAATACTACTACAACTACTACTTTATATACTGCTGCTATTTTTACTACAACTAAACTACTACAACTACTAATGCTAGTACTACTTCTATTACTACCGTTGCTGTTTGTTCTACTACTAATGTTACTACTACCACCACTACTACTACCATTAGATGCAACAACATACACACATCTACTCACCTGCCTACTTACCCCAGTACCAGACACAACAACTTACCAAGCAAAAAGGAAAAAAAAAACATACAAAGCTACTAATCACCCCAGTACCAGACACAGCAACATACAAATCTGCCACTTACCCCAGTACCAGATAACAACACACACATCTGCCCACTTACCCCAGTACCAGATAACAACAACACACATCTGCCAACTTACCCCAGAACCATACACCAACACACACATCTGCCCACTTATCCCAGTACCAGACAACAATACACACATCTGCCAACTTACCCCAGTACCAGATAACAACACACACATCTGCCCACTTACCCCAGTACCAGATAACAACACACACATCTGCCCACTTATCCCAGTACCAGACAACAATACAAACATCTGCCAACTTACCCCAGTACCAGACAACAATACAAACATCTGCCAACTTACCCCAGTACCAGACAACAATACAAACATCTGCCAACTTACCCCAGTACCAGACAACAATACACACATCTGCCAACTTACCCCAGTACCAGACAACAACACACACATCTGCCCACTTACCCCAGTACCAGATAACAACACACACATCTGCCCACTTATCCCAGTACCAGACAACAACACACACATCTGCCAACTTACCCCAGTACCAGACAACAATACAAACATCTGCCCACTTATCCCAGTACCAGACAACAACAACACACATCTGCCAACTTACCCCAGTACCAGACAACAACACACACATCTGCCCACTTATCCCAGTACCAGACAACAACACACACATCTGCCCACTTATCCCAGTACCAGACAACAACACACACATCTGCCAACTTACCCCAGTACCAGACAACAATACAAACATCTGCCCACTTACCCCAGTACCAGACAACAACAACACACATCTGCCAACTTACCCCAGTACCAGACAACAATACAAACATCTGCCCACTTACCCCAGTACCAGACAACAATACAAACATCTGCCAACTTATCCCAGTACCAGACAACAACACACATCTGCCCACTTATCCCAGTACCAGACAACAACACACACATCTGCCAACTTATCCCAGTACCAGACAACAACACACACATCTGCCCACTTATCCCAGTACCAGACAACAACACACACATCTGCCCACTTATCCCAGTACCAGACAACAACACACACATCTGCCCACTTATCCCAGTACCAGACAACAACACACACATCTGCCCACTTATCCCAGTACCAGACAACAACACACACATCTGCCCACTTATCCCAGTACCAGACAACAATACAAACATCTGCCCACTTACCCCAGTACCAGACAACAACACACACATCTGCCCACTTACCCCAGTACCAGACAACAATACAAACATCTGCCCACTTATCCCAGTACCAGACAACAACACACACATCTGCCCACTTATCCCAGTACCAGACAACAACACACACATCTGCCCACTTATCCCAGTACCAGACAACAACACACACATCTGCCCACTTATCCCAGTACCAGACAACAACACACACATCTGCCCACTTATCCCAGTACCAGACAACAACACACACATCTGCCCACTTATCCCAGTACCAGACAACAACACACACATCTGCCCACTTACCCCAGTACCAGACAACAATACAAACATCTGCCCACTTACCCCAGTACCAGACAACAACACACACATCTGCCCACTTACCCCAGTGCTAACCAGGGACAGCATTATCCGCTCATTGAGAGCAAGTGTCTCCCCGCCCTTCATTTTAATCCTTTTCTTGTCTAAGCACTTCATTGCATACCTGAAACAAGATCCCACATTGCTAGTTAACAACTGGTAAAAGCCTATTACTGTACACGGACTGAACTGGCTCCCTTCCTTTCACAGAGAACTCTCTGGGATCTTAAAGAATTCATACCCTCAATATGTTTATTATAGCTACTGTTGAGGTATGTACAGGGTGTTTGTAAAGTCTCACTATACTTTGTATGTAGAACAATTTTGAAACATGAACTACATGACGTCATGAAATAATGTGCTCCATCATCCATCGTGAAGCAATATGCAGTTTCTGCTGGAGTTATTCTTTGCACTCCAAACAAAATGGTGATATCAATGGAAGACATAACTTTTTTGGGTTGAACAAGTGTTTGGAAATGGCGATCAACACACATGGATGGTTGTTCAAAGATTTATAGCAAGATTTCCTGATAAACAACCTCCTCATTGCATTACGGTTAGAAATTTATTTAATAAGTTATAATGAATACTTCAATGGTACTTTCCAGCTTCCCCAAAACAGTATTAGACCATAGCATTGACTATTGTAACTAATCTAATGAATTATTAGCACATTTTTTTTTAATGACATCTTGTACTTAATTTTTCAAATTTGTTTTACATACAAAGTGTAGTGAGACTTTATAAACACCATATATAAACAACACATGTTCCTTTGAGTATTGGGGTGGAGTCTGTTGACAATTAAAGACATAAAACCAGTGGAGACAACATGACCAGCCTGGGCTTAATCCCTTTGTGCTGTGCTGAACTATATGACATCTAAATATTCTTCTCCACACATGGCCAAGATCCTGTTCCTGTCTTGCTGAGTTCTGAACTTGAAGACGCGAAGGAGAGTTCTGTAACAGGTCCCAATGAGATAGTACTTGGTACAGGATCGGAAGAAAAGTATCTACACCAACCTCATCCAGATGGGTGGAAGCCCTTCATGGCTCAATCGCCAGTGGATCAGATTTAAGAGTTAAACACAGTCTCTCAGAGGATTTGCAAATAGCAACATGAAACATCACACACATCCATGAAATGTCCTGCCAGTTGTGATGATGGTTAGGGTACTGAAGTGAATATGATGGTGGTGTTGGGGAATGTGATGAGATGGTTATGGTGGTAATTATGATGGTATGGGTAGTGATGTGATTATGATGGTGGTGTTGGGGAATGTGATGAGATAGTTGTGGTGGTAATGATGATGGTATGAGTAGTGAAGTGAATATGATGGTAGTGTTGGGGAATGTGATGCGATGGTTATGGTGGTAATGATGATGGTATGGGTAGTGATGTGATTATGATGGTGGTATTGGGGAATGTGATGAGATAGTTGTGGTGGTAATGATGATAGTGATGAGATGGTTATGGTGGTAATGATGATGGCATGATTAGTGATGTGATTATGATGTTGGTGTTGGGGAATGTGATGAGATGGTTGTGGTGGTAATGATGATGGTATGGGTAGTGATGTGATTATGATGGTAGTGTTGGGGAATGTGATGAGATGGTTGTGGTGGTAATGATGATGGTATGGGTAGTGATGTGATGATGATGGTAGTGTTGGGGAATGTGATGAGATGGTTGTGGTGGTAATGATGATGGTATGGGTAGTGATGTGATTATGATGGTGGTTTTGGGGAATGTGATGAGATGGTTGTGGTGTTAATGATGATGGTGATGAGATGGTTGTGGTGGTAATGATGATGGTGATGATGTCATGGGTAGTGATGGGATTATGTAGTGGTGTTGGGGAATGTGATGAGATGGGTGTGGTGGTAATGATGATGTCGTGGGTAGTGATGTTATTATGATGGTTCACGCTCCAAAGATTGTTCGTTCCATTCTGAACTCTGTCATTCGGTTCATAAGTGCAATTTAATTTAGTGAGACTCCTGGGGGTCGCCCCTAAAGCTACGGAGTTTGTGATTTGTGCACTGGTTTCAGCAGGCCATCTTGCGGAAAGCGATCAAGCCATATGTGTAAGAACCTAGTGCAAGGAAGTCGATCTTACATCTTTAAACCCGTTTAATGTTAACTAAGTATGGTAGTTAAGATGGTGATAGTAGCAGTGGTAGCTATGATGATAGTGGCTTTTGTGATGATGGTTGTGGTGGTAGTTATGATGATGATGATGTTGGTAATGATGGTGATGATGTCTACTGAGAGACAAGACTATCTACCACTTAAGGACACTTACATTTTTCCAGTGTCAGCCTTTCTGCATCCGTATACCTCCCCAAATCCGCCCCTGCCAATGATTCTATGCACACTGAAATCGCTCATTGTTAACTGACAATAGAGAAAAGAGAACCATGGTTAAACATGTGTAAGGGAATGGGATTATCACATTTAAGAAAACAGGATTATCACATTTAAGAAAACAGGATTATCACATTTAAGAAAACAGGATTATCACTGAAAGAGATTTGTATTATCATGAGTTAGAGAATATGATATCACAGGCAAGATAATGGATTATTGCATCTAAGATAATGAATTAGTGCATGTAAGAGAACATGATTATCACATGTTAAGAGAATAGGATTATAAAATGTCATAGACTATAATATCACATGTAAGAGACTAGGATTATCATATGTAAGAGAATAAATGATCACATGTAATAGAATAGGATTATCAGATGTCATAGACTAGAATATCAGATGTCATAGACTAGAATATCACATGTAAGAGACTAGGATTATCATATGTAAGAGAATATGATTATCACATGTAAGAGAATATGATTATGAGATGTCATAGACTTTGACATTATATGTATCCGAATAGGATAATCCTGTGTAACAGAATAGAATTATCACATGTAAGAGAATATTATAATCACATGTAAGAGAATATTATAATCACATGTAAGAGAATATTATAATCACATGTAAGAGAATATTATAATCACATGTAAGAGAATATTATAATCACATGTAAGAGAATATTATAATCACATGTAAGAGAATATTATTACCAAATTTAAGAGAATAGGATTATGAGATTTCATAGAGTAGGATATCACATGTATGATAATAGGATTATCACATTTGACAGAATAAAATAATCACTTGTAAGTGAATGGAATGCTCACATGTAAGTTAATATGATTATAACATATAAGAGAATATAGGACTGTCATCTGTAAAAGAATAAGATTATTACATGTCGTATAGAAGGACTGTCATGTGTAAAAGAACAGGATTATCACATGTAAGAGAATAGGATCATCACATGTAAGAGAATAGGACTGTAATGTGTAAAAGAATAAGATTATTACATCTCGTATAGAAGGGCTGTCATGTGTAAAAGAACAGGATTATCACATGTAAGAGAATAGGGATGCCACCTGTAAAAGAATAGGCTTATCACCTGTAAGAGAATAGGGTAGCCATATGTAAAAGAACAGGATTATCACATGTAAGAAAATAGGGATGCCACCAGAAAAAGAAAAGAACAGGATTATCACATATAAGAGAATAGGAATGCCACCTGTAAAGGAACACAATTATCACATGTAAGAGAAAAGGAATGCCACCTGTAAAATAACAGGCTTATCACATGTAAGAGAATAAGGATGCCACCTGTAAAAGAACAGGATTATCACATGTTACAGGGTAAAACTGGCATGTGCAAAGGAATAGGAATTATCTTATATATGTACGAGAACAGGAGTCTCCCAACATAACACTAAGAAGCACAACCTGGTAGACAGCACACATATGCAACTAGTAAATTACTATACTGTTGACTATGAAGGTCAGAATGGTAGAATAGATAAGAGTGTTTGCTCTTCAACACCCAGTGTGCTGATGCTGAGGTAGCGGGTTCAACCCCTACACCAGTCAGTTAGACTGAAATGTTGACTTTTCATCCTTCCTTTGAGAACATAAATTACATGTACCTCAGAAATCAGAGTAGGTTAGCGCTATGGTGAGGGACACTGGTAATAGGGAAAGCTGGCCCACATGCAAAAGTCAGTCCAGTGCACTAGAAGTAGTAGCACATGTTTGGACTACGCTTGAGTTCAAAGCTTACACTCAGGAAATAAATGACCCTAGACCCCGAGGTAGACCAAGAAGACGGTGGAGAGATAATACATATACAGACCTACAAGCACTTGGAATCAACGACTGGCAAGAGAAGGTCCACCAGAGAGACGAATGGAGACGGATTGTATCTGCAGCAAAGAACCTCAATGGCTCGGAACGCCGAAGAAGAAGAAGAAGAAGAAGAATATATTGTTGGCTATCAATATCTAGTCTGCAGCACATGACAGATAAGCTCTCCCACTGAGGGAAATCACACGAAAAGAAACAAATGGTTTGCAGTTCAAACCAAGCAATAGACAATGTGTGAATTGTAAGTGATATAACAGGAGATCAGTTGGGACAGTTGTAGGAAACAACTGGACTATCAATTAAAATGAGGCCTTTGTAACACAAGGGACAAACAATGAGACTATAGTCTGACATTAAACCTGGATAATTTTACTTTCTTTTGGTGCAAATTGTCGATAAAACCAGAACAGTTTTACTTTCTGTTTGGTGGAGAATATTGATAAACCAGGACAATTTTACTTTTTTTTAGTGTAGAATGTTGATAAACCAGGACAGTTTTACTTTCTGTTTGGTGGAGAATGTTGATAAACCAGAACAATTTTACCTTTTTTTTAGTGTAGAATGTTGATAAACCAGGACAGTTTTACTTTTTGTTTGGTGGACAATGTTGATAAACCAGGATAATTTTACTTTCTTTTTGGTGTAATGATTAAACCTGGATAATTTTTTATCCTCTTGTAGTGCAAACTATCGATAAAACCCTGGTCAATGTTACTTTCTTTTGGTTCAAACTGACTGAATGTGCATGTGTGTGCATGTATGTTTCCTTTATGTTAATTAAATTCTTTCCTGCAAACTCTATATTCTTACTAATCCACTAATCCAAGTTACAAGTATCTAAAATAATGATGTTTACAGAACAGTGTGGGTAAAACAATTACAGAATACTTACATTTATATTTAATTCTAAATTTTTCCACTGACAAAATCTTGTGTACTTGTCACTGCAAAACAACAAGAAACAATAATGATCAATTAAACAAATACAGAAATATTACTACACTACACTACACTACACTACACTACACCACAGGGCACCACACTACACCACACCACACTACACTACAGGACACCACATCACACTACACTACAGGACACTACACTACACTACAGGACACTACACTACACTACACCACACTACACCACACCACACTACACTACACCACTATACTACACTACACTACACCACACTACACTACACTATACTACACTATACTACACTACACTACACTACACCACACTACACTACACCACACTACACTACACCACACTACACTACACCACACTACACTACACTACACTACACTACACCACACTACACTACACTATACTACACTATATGACACCACACTACACTACACCACAGTACACTACACCACACTACACCACACTATACTACACCACACCACACTACACTACACTACACCACACTATACTACACTACACTACACCACACTATACTACACTACACCACATTACACTACACCACACCACACTATACTACACTACACTACACCACACCATACTACACTACACTATACTACACTACACTACACTACACTACACTACACTACACCACACTATACTACACCACACTACACTACACCATACTACACTACACTATACTACACTACACTACACTACACCACACTATACTACACCACACTACACTACACTACACTACACTACACCACACTACACTACACTATACTACACTATATGACACCACACTACACTACACCACAGTACACTACACCACACTACACCACACTATACTACACTACACTACACTACACTACACCACACTATACTACACTACACCACACTATACTACACTACACTACACTACACCACACTACACTACACCACACTACACTATACTACACTACAGGACACTACACTACACTACACCACACTACACTATATGACACCACACTACACTACACTACACCACACTATACTACACTACACCACACTATACTACACCACACCACACTATACTACACTACACCACACTATACTACACTACACTACACTACACTACACTACACTATACTACACTACACTACACTACACCACACTATACTACACTACACTACACTACACTACACTATACTACACTACACTACACTACACTACACCACACTATACTACACTACACTACACTACACCACACTATACTACACTACACCACACTATACTACACCACACCATACTACACTACACCACACTACACTACACTACACTACACTATACTACACTACACCACACCATACTACACTACACCACACTACACTACACTACACCACACTATACTACACCACACCACACTATACTACACTACACTACACCACAGTACACTACACCACACTATACTACACCACACCATACTACACCACACTACACCACACTACACTACACTATACTACACTACACCACACTATACTACACTACACCACACTACACTACACTACACCACACTATACTACACTACACCACACTATACTACACTACACTACACCACACTACACTACACTACACCACACTACACTATACTACACTACAGGACACTACACTACACTACACCACACTACACTATATGACACCACACTACACTACACCACACTACACTACACTACACTACACTATACTACACTACACTACACTACACTACACTACACTACACTACACCACACTATACTACACTACACTACACTACACTACACTACACTATACTACACTACACTACACTACACCACACTATACTACACTACACCACACTATACTACACTACACTACACCACACTATACTACACTACACTATACTACACTACACCACACTACACTACACCACACTATACTACACTACACCACACTATACTACACTACACTACACCACACTACACCACACTACACTACACTACACTATACTACACTACACTACACTACACTATACTACACTACACCACACTATACTACACTACACTACACCACACTACACTATACTACACTACACCACACTATACTACACTACACCACACTATACTACACTACACCACACTACACTACACTATACTACACTACACCACACTATACTACACTACACCACACTACACCACACTACACTACACTACACTACACAACACTACACTACACCACACTACACTACACTACACCACACTATACTACACTACACCACACTATACTACACTACACTACACCACACTACACTACACTACACCACACTACACTATACTACACTACAGGACACTACACTACACTACACCACACTACACTATATGACACCACACTACACTACACTACACTACACCACACTACACTACACTACACTACACCACACTACACCACACTACACCACACTACACCACACTACACCACACTACACCACACTACACTACACTACACCACACTACACCACACCACACTACACCACACCACACTACACCACACTACACCACACCACACTACACCACACTACACTACACCACACTACACTACACTACACTACACTACACCACACTACACTACACCACTCTACACTACACCACACTACACCACACTACACTACACTACACTACACCACACTACACTACACCACTCTACACTACACCACACTACACCACACTACACCACACTACACCACACTACACTACACTACACTACACCACACCACACTACACCACACTACACCACACCACACTACACCACACTACACCACACTACACCACACCACACTACACCACACTACACCACACTACACCACACTACACTACACCACACTACACCACACTACACTACACCACACTACACCACACTACACTACACCACACTACACTACACCACACTACACTACACCACACTACACTACACCACTCTACACCACACTACACCACACCACACTACACTACACCACACCACACCACACCACACTACACCACACTACACTACACTACACCACACTACACTACACCACACCACACCACACCACACTACACTACACCACACTACACTACACCACACCACACTACACTACACTACACTACATCACACCATACACACTACACTATATACTTAAATCTCTTGGAAAGTAAAGGCACCCAGCATGATACCTCACCTACCCAGTGGGCTACACAAATATATATCTAGCATGATATGCCCAATGTGACTAGTTGACTACATACTTATGGCCGGCCTTTATAGCTAAAAAGGATTCTCCCCCCCCCCCCCCCAAATTGGCTCCTGTTTTAACTCCTGCCATGTCCATACACATGCTACTACTTCTAGTGCACTGGACTGATTTGTGCGGGTGGTTAACTTTCCCTATTACCAGCGCCCCTCATCATTAGGCGAGGTACTTGTAATTTGCATCCCACAGTCAAGGACAAGACGTCAAAATTGTAGTCCAACTGACCGAGTGTTCTTATCCATTCAGTCACGCTGACCTACTAAGAGGTTAGTGAAACACAGTTTCACAATTCCCTGAAATACCGAGACGAGCGTTTGAAACTAGGTGTGGGCAATTTGGAAGCAAATCACTTTGCAATGACTTTGATTGTAAGAGGTGACAGTCGTTCAGATAGAAAATAGCAAACTACTGAATGCAACATTGCCCAATAAATGACAACCAGCCAATGAGTGAATGCCCAGTAGAAGACAGGACAAGGAACTAACTTTCATAAGTAAGGCTTTAAACAGTGAGCCTGGGGAAGCATGTAAATTCCACTATTGAGGACAAGAAAGGAGATACCATAACCAACTCCTTATGGGAACAGTTGAGTTGAGCTGAGTCAAGAACTAACATCATTGCACTCAGGGCATTTCCATAAGCGCTCAGTCCTCATCTTCAGCAGCCAGTGTAGAGTTCCAATAGTAATGGTGCCCGTTACAAGCTGATTATATGCTCATCTTGGTTTACCTCTGAGTGACGACTGTCGATCAGATCGCCTGACCACCACTTGCTGCTGCATTCTCTCTAGACCATGATAGTTTTTCTGTTCTTCTGCATTATTCACATGCTCCCAGAGGGCCTTCACCACATCTGCCTTATCATGCATCAAATCACCCCTCACTGATGCAGCACCAGCCAATCTGTCTGCCTGTTCATTTCCAACTAAACCAGAATCCTGGAGAAAAGACCCAGCGAACGCCAATGGGAATAGTGAGCAGACATGCTGCTGAATGGCTGCTGCAATGGAGGGTTGAACATGCATGGGAATGCCCGATGTGCAGGGATGTTGTTTGACATAACATAACATAATATACCATACCATAACATAACATAACAGAAAAATTACATTTTACATTGCAACATTCTCATTCTCCACTGGGGCATGTTCTCATTTTGAAGAGTTTTTCAATTATAACGTTCAATCAATAACATGATAAGATCAGGAAATTCATAGAAACTAACAAGCGTAAGTACTTCTGAGACACTTGTAAATTACGTCCCCAAGTCAAGGACGAAAAGTCAACATTTTAGTTCCCTCATCTTTGTTTATACTGATATCTAGATAGGTGTATGATTCCACCTCTTGAAGTGAGGCTTCAGCAAAGCTGATCGGGTTATTATTGGATTTATTTATTCTCATTTTCTCTGTCTTGTCCCTAAGAACTTTCAAACATAGTTGTTGTGACATCTTATCCAAGCTATGTAGATGATCTTGCATCTGATTTCCTGTGTGGAACTAGAAGGCAATGCCTTTAGTGAAAGACAATGGCATCAGTGGATGACAATGGCATCAGTGGAGAGCAATGGCATCAGTAGAGGATAATGACATCAGTAGAGAGCAATGGCATCAGTGGATGACAATGGCATCAGTGGAGAGCAATGGCATCAGTAGAGGATAATGACATCAGTAGAGAGCAATGGCATCAGTGAAAGATAATACATTTAATTCAGGGAAAGATAATGCATTTAATTCAGGGAAAGATAATGCATTTAATTCAGGGAAAGATAATGCATTTAATTCAGGGAAAGATAATGCATTTAATTCAGGGAAAAATAATGCATTTAATTCAGTGAAAGAAAATGACATCAGTAGAGAGCAATGGTATCAGTGAAAGACAATGGCATCAGTGGAGGACAATGGCATCAGTGAAAGATAATGCATTTAATTCAGTGAAACACAATGCATTTAATTAAGTGAAAGACAATGCATTTAATTCAGTGAAAGAAAATGACATCAGTGGAGGACAATGGCATCAGTGGAGGACAATGGCATCAGTGGAGGACAATGGCATCAGTGGAGGGAAATGGCATGAGTGGAGGGCAATGACATCAGTAGAGAGCAATGGTATCAGTGAAAGACAATGGCATCAGTGAAGGACAATGGCATCAGTGGAGGACAATGGTAACAGTGGAGGGCAATGGCATCAGTGGAGGACAATGGCATCAGTGGAGGACAATGGCATCAGTGGAGGACAATGATATCAGTAAAGTTCAGATGCCACGTGCTGCTATTGTTCGTAGTTAGTTAGATTCTGCAGCTAAACTGTTTCTAGGGACTTGGGAAGCCAGCCCAAAGCCCAAACCTTCAAGTAAGTTCGAGGCGTGAAGGACTTTCCAGGAGAATTGTTGATAACCAGAATGGGAACTCGTCAGTAGCTTTTCAAGTTGGTGGACGAAGCATTTGATGACTGGAAACTGACACTGACCAATCCGATGTCGCGATTGGGAATTCGCAGTCAAGATCACGTGACCCGTTGGCCGTTTTGCTTGCTCCCGAAATTCGGCCAAATTCCTAATGTGGCCATTATTTAGTGTTTTACTTTAGTCAGATCTCGTCGTTCCCAACGCAAAAATATATGGTTGCTAGAGGGTTTTCTCAACAAGTTATAGAAGTTTTAAACACGTTTTAACTGGTGTTTCTGGGCAGCAAGTCAAAATCTGCTAAATCAGTAGTTTCTTCCATATTCCTTTTTATTACAGAACTTGACACAAAAAGTTGAATATCTCGGCTAAGAATTGACACGCAGACTTGAATGAGGTACCGTTGAAAATCATTTTTCAGGGTCTATTCAGCTATTGCGATTTGATCAATATTAAACAATTCTAAAAATTTCACCAAGTAACTTTCAAGGACAGATCAGCGGTAGAAGAGGCAAAAGCAGACTCATGGAAATGATGCTTACTGGTCTAAGATGAAGACATGGAAGAATGTCTTATGTCATCAATAAGAACTGATCCAGAACACTCGAGTTCTGCTGAGAGACACGATCGCCCACGCCACTTTGTAAGGTACATGAAGTTCAGTCCTTGTTGTATTTTACCCCTAAATGTTACAAGTTGTCACCAAGTTCTCTAGTTTATTTCTTCTCGTAACATGCCCAAAAATCTTGACTGTCTACATCTAACTTCTCTAATCAGTTTATGGTTTTCATTTTTCGATTTCCAACTGCCAATGGTTTTTAATATGATCGAGTGTCGAAGGATTGTATATCAGTAAACGTGACCACACATTTGGTCAGAAGCGCGATATATTGCCACACTATGATCAACGTGTTATTTGTTTTGTGGTACCTTCCGCAATTTTAATGCTCAGTGAATGGAAATTTACATGATAATACTTGCTCATTTTATTGCATAATCCCCTTCTTAACATCTTTGGTCGAACCCTGCTTTTCTGTTTGGCACTGAAGTGTGGTAACGGATTCAGTGTTGAAGAATAATATATCGCCAAATATGATCTCCCAAGTTGACAGGACGATATATCGCCGTATTAGTACCGTGTCCGCCGGTCTCTCTGGTCTAGGGGTTAATATCCTGTATACTCTCGTAACGTGACATGACGTGCGCGAGAATTCTCCACGTCAGTAACTTACGGTGTATGTGAGCCGGTCTCTCAGAAAGCAATGGCAAACTACTGAGCGTAATCTTGCCAAGAAATCAACATACAGCTGAAAGATGCTGATGTTGACAGCGATGTTCTTACAAGGATATGCGGGGGAAAAAAAGTACCGTGTTCCCCGAAAATAAGACCTGCCCTTAAAATAAGCCCCAGCACGATTTTTTCAGCATGCTTTTAACAAGACCTACCCCTAACATATGCCCTACTTAAGATCGTCAAGTAGAGTGAGAGACTTGTTGCCGAACGGCCAGTCGGAGTACAGTCGCCACTTGATTCGGAGAGGTCTTATTTCCGGGGAAACACGGTATCATTGTATTATTTGTTTTGTTTCGAGGTATCTTCCGTAATTTTAACGCTGTGAATGGAAATGCACATTATAATACTTTATCATTTGATTGTGTACCTTGTTTGGTCCTAACCTACTTTTATATTTAGCACTGAATCAGTTAACATGATCAATGTGCACACGAGGGTCTTCCTTGTTCTTCAAGGATTATGCGATCAAACTAATCTTCAATTAAAACTATCAAACTGTAAGGAAACAGCTGGTTGGGGGGTTTCGCTAACGTAAAAACTAAAATGTTAGCAGGATATCCTTTACAGGACGCGGCAGTCACTTAAATCGTTTTTATTTATTTGTTTATTTTTGTTTCTTTGTTAATTGCTTTTATGATGTCTTGGCTAGTTTACGTTTGCCACTGCTTTCTGAACGACCGGCATTCGTACCTTTGTATGATAACAAACGCAAAGCGGTCTGCGCTTCCGAATCGCCCGCAGCTGTGTTTCGATCGCGGTATGCGGGATTACGAATTGCATTCGTGACCCCTTGGTCATAGATGCGGTTAAAAACTTAACCCACAGGTTAAAACAAACGCCAGCGCCACGTGGCAGGCGTATCTTGGACCGAATCATCAATGGAAGCATCATCAGCCATGCCAAGAGGAATTCAGGGAGCAGAACTAGGCAGACAGTAGACGTGACAGCCAGTGGCCTGGGGGAGGCCAAGTGCCACAATGCCGATCAATAAACAGAAGTGAACCTCCATCTTGCCTATCTAGCCGTAGGCACCCGTTCACCCACTTGCAGGCGTAGACAGAGGTTATGTTGATGTCAGCAACACTGCTCACAGCGCTGTCTACATATGTCAAGCAGATATTCACCCCCCCCCCCCTCCTTCTCTCTCTCTCTCTCTCTCTTCGTGTCTCCTAGCCCCACTATCATTCTCTCTCTGAGTGTGGGTGGGATGGGAGGGGGGGGGGGGGTTCCATAAATTAAGTACCACCTTCGCAATGGTTGGTTCCGCTCCCTCAACACTGAGAGAGAGAGAGAGAGAGAGAGAGAGAGAGAGAGAGAGAGAAAGAGAGGGGAGGGGGAGGGTTTCATTGCAAGCAACTAACCATTGTGAAGAGGACACTTACTTCATTCATGGTTATTCTCTCCACAAAGAAAGAGAGACGGGGGGGGGGCGAAATGGAGAAAGAAAGAGGCGTTTATTACGTTCCCCAGTGGTGATTCCTCTCATATCTTCTAAGTTTCTAAAAATATTTTCACAGTATAGGGAAAACAGATCTGGAGACATTACACATCCCAGTCGTACATGTCTCTTGATAGGCTGATATTAACCTACTTCATTATCAATCTGTATGGCAGCTTGTTGTTTCTATTATATGTTTCTTTTTTCAAGTCTAAGGTTTTCCACAGTCACGTACTTACTGCTTATTGTAGTATAAACAACAACAACAACAACAACAAGGAATTCAACAACGCGATACACACAACACCTACCTTGCTATAAACGCGTTAAATATATGGCCCCTCAAAGAGTTGCAGATTTCTTTGATGTACGGCTGAAACGACAGAAGAAATTACTGATTGGTAAAGATCATCGTCATCGCATTCCGGACAGATCCACAAGTGCTCCAATCTCCTCCGGATTATCTTCATCAGCGCCCCCTTAACATCTCCATCATCCCCTTCTTAACATCTTCATCTGCGCCTCTTTAACATTTCCAGCAGCCCCTCCTTAACATCTCCATCAGCAACCCTTAAACATCTCCATCCGCACCTTCTTAACATCTCCATCAGCAACCCTTCAACATCTCCATCCGCACCTTCTTAACATCTCCATCCGCACCTTCTTAACATCTCCATCAGCAACCCTATAACATCTCCATCCGCACCTTCTTAACATCTCCATCAGCAACCCTATAACATCTCCATCCGCACCTTCTTAACATCTCCATCCGCACCTTCTTAACATCTCCATAAGCACCCCTTTAACATCTCCATCAGCACCTTCTTAACATCAGCACTTTCCTAACATCTCCATCAGCGCCTTCTTAACGTCCCCATCATTGCCCCCTTAACATCTCCATCCGCATCTTAACATCTCCATCAGCAACCCCTTTAACATCTCCATCAGCACCTTCTTAACATCAGCACTTTCCTAACATCTCCATCAGCACTTTCCTAACATCTCCATCAGCACTTTCCTAACATCTCCATCAGCGCCATTTTAACGTGCCCATCATTTCCCCCATAACATCTCCATCCGCACCTTCTTAACATCTCCATCAGCACCCTTTTAACATCTCCATCAGCACCTTCTTAACATCAGCACTTTCCTAACATCTCCATCAGCGCCTCCTGAACATCTCCACCAGCGCCTTCTTAACATCTCCATCAGCGCCTCCTTAACATCTTCATCAGCGCCTCCTTAACATCTTCATCAGCGCCTCCTTAACTTCCCCATCATTGCCCCCTTAACATCTCCATCATCGCCTTCTTAACGTGGCTGACAATATAGCCTTAGTCCGTAGATAACTGACACATGTATCAGAAAACAGGGTATCTTCTTTCTTCTACAGCCTACTGTAGATTAGGCACAAATGCAGGGTATATGAGAGAGAGAGAAAGAGAGAGAGAGAGAGAGAGAGAGAGAGAGAGAGAGAGAGAGAGAGAGAGAGAGAGAGAGAGAGAGGGAGAGAGAGAGAGAGAGAGAGAGAGAGAGAGAACTTTATTTTCAAAGGGTTTAGAACTGGGCCCGTCTGACATTCTGCCCTTCTTATGTCTCTGCTCTCATACATTACTTCCTTCATAAATCACTTATGAAACTAATCTCAGACAACAGATACAATATTCATTAAAACTCGAGAGAGAGTGAGTGAGTGAGAGAGAGAGATTAATGTTCAAAACACCAGTTTTGTTCTTTCCTTTACACCCTCGTGTAGGAGAGGATCAACAACAAACTATGTCTTTTATACTTTCTATCATGTTGTCTAGAGCAGACGATTTGCAACACGAAATAAACAAGACATAAATGACAATGCAAATCCGCTACTGGCAGCCGAAGCGACTCCGCTCAAGATCATTCCAGTCTCCCCCGGGACACCCCAAAGAGAATGGGTGTGTTGATCTGTTTGTCATGTGCAAGATATCCCAAGCGTCTGGTCCTGTCAAACACCCATCTTCTCTAATGGAGAAATGATGTACAAATACAGATCCCCTTATAGAGAAGCATACAGAATCTCAGCAGCCAAAATAAACAATATTCATTGAGAAATAGACATCTCCAACATCAATATGCAGCTGCGAGGACGAATAATCACTGTATATCGTGTGCTCAATCAATCAGGTGCCGTCTCCACAACGAGCGGTGGCTGCAATGAATCCCCAACACTCTGATAGGCTGCGGTTCGTCCATCCGATGATGTTACCTTCCTCTTGTACCGATGTACCTCTGCTTGCCTGCCCTCGACGCTTATTCTATTATGTTTTTTTTTGGTGGCACTAAATGGTTCTAAATCGAAAACTGCTCTGAGAATTGTGACATGAACATTACGATCGAAAAGACATAATTTATTATAATTCGACGAACACCTGTTCAGTATAGCGTAAATGCCAATGGATAATCTATTTACAACAAGTTAAAGCAACCAGAGCGTCCTACACAAGAACACTGGGATACAAAGCAGTGTGTTCACTGAAGATTGAGAAGTAGAAACGAGAATACAGAAAGCAAACAACATCGACTATCAAACAGCACCCATCCTAAAACATTCAAATATAAACATGCATACAAAACACAAGCAGACAGCTGATTTATTCGTCCCGAAGATGTGTTACCAATGTCAGACATGGGCGGCCCTAGAAACACACAGTTGTGAACCCACATCATGTCAGATGAGATGAATAAGAAACGCAGCTGGAAAAAAAGGAAGAGTTAGATAAATGCGAAACCAAGACTACGTGTAGGGATACCACCAATTATGTACATTATAGAATAACAACGAAGTACACGGTTCGGACATTTAGCCAGAATGGAACCAGATTAACCAGTAACTAGAACGTTCTACATTAGAACACCGAGATATTGGGTGAGAGGACGACCCAGGAAGAGTTGGCTAAATGAAGTATCAGGGACATTCAAGAATTCGAATATTATATTAGCACTAGCAACAAGACCAGCGAAAAACATTAAATTATATCCACCTCCTCCCGACACTTCAAGGCAAAAGCAGTAGAACAAAACACTGTACAAGTCAGTCAGTCAGTCAGTCAGTCAGTCAGTCGCGGTACCAAATACACGGCACAAGGTCGCTCCATTATGCTCCGTTCCTGTGCTAGCGAATATCACACAGAATGCTCCTCATTGCCCCGTGTGAAATGTGGAACAGACAGGAGTCTTCGACAAATCAACAACACCGCACGGGTATACCAAGCATAATGCGGCTGCCAGAATGCCAACACCAAAGCCCGCCACGAAAAATACAGTTTATCGTCGATGGAAGCGGCGGTCACTAGAAAACCAGCAGCCACACATTACTATATAAGGCAACCCAATTAGTTCAGCGACCGGCCGGTCACCATTTTTCTGAACATGCAGTTTACGCTACAAACAACCGCGGACAAATGTAAAAGCACTCCACAAGAAATTCACAGTTCACAGTGTCACTCCACGCACTCAACTCAGTAGGAGGGCAGGGAACCATGCACTACTAGTCCAACATGGGGAACATGCGTAAGCAAACCGTATCCACAAGCATGAACACCCCAGAGGCCTTAACAGTAAACAGTCTATCCTCCATCTTGTGGACTGTACAAGAACTGAAATAAAACGGGATCTAACCACCGAGGATCAAAGATACGCAGAAGCTTCATCGATGTGGTGTTATCGCGGGATGGCAAACGTGATCTGGATAGAAACAGAATCACAAGAACACGTTCTTACAAGCATTGGGAAAATAGATCATTATTAATCTAGCAAAACTTCAAAGAACCATATTAGTCTTACGAAAGTGTCTTTCTACGAGGGGGCATCATGTCGAAACCTTTAAAGTGTGACAGAATTTAAAATAACCATGTCATTGTTGTGTAACCTGTCAATATTGTTATTAATGATGTCAAAAGTGTTAAGCACGCGGCATTATGGTACAGACGAACACAGTGACGTCATAATGACAGTTTACAGATGGTCGCCCCACTTTCGACAGGTACCGAAGAAGAGCAACGTTCTGTTATCCGTATTTTTTTTTTTATCAGTGAAGGGGTGAAACCTATAGAATTTTATCGGTGAATGAAGGTCCAGTATTGTGAAGCATGCTTGTCAGTCCAGCAAGTGTATGAGTGGAGTAGGAAGTTTCAAAACGGCGTGACTTCTGTGACAGACTGTTCACGACCCGGTCAGGCACACCCCAGAGACATTTTTTTCCCCCTACAGAAATCCAAGCACTTTATCGGCGCTGGAGGACTTGCATTGAACGCAGTGGTGACTACATCGATAAATGATACGCACTTAAAGGTGTCCCCCACTGGGCTAGCTAGCGTACTTAAGGTGTCCCTCACTGGGCTACCTAGCGTGCTAAAAGTGTCCCTCACTGGGCTACATAGCGTAATTAAAGGTGTCTTCCACTGGGCTACATAGCGTACTTAAGGTGTCCCTCACTGGGCTACATAGCGTACTTAAAGGTGTCCCTCACTGGGCTAGCTAGCGTACTTAAGGTGTCCCTCACTGGGCTACATAACGTGCTAAAAGGTGTCCTTCACTGGGCTCAACGTGTCTGAAGGTCTCCATCACTAGGCTACATAGCGTATCTGAAGGTCTCCATCACTAGGCTACATAGCGTATCTGAAGGTCTCCATCACTAGGTTACTTAGCGTATCTGAAGGTCTCCATCACTAGGTTACTTAGCGTATCTGAAGGTCTCCATCACTAGGCTACATTGCGTATCTGAAGGTCTCCATCACTAGGTTACTTAGCGTATCTGAAGGTCTCCATCACTAGGCTACTTAGCTTATCTAAAGGTCTCCATCACTAGGCTACTTAGCGTATCTGAAGGTCTCCATCACTAGGCTACATAGCGTATCTGAAGGTCTCCATCACTAGGCTACATAGCGTATCTGAAGGTCTCCATCACTAGGCTACATAGCGTATCTGAAGGTCTCCATCAATAGGCTACATAGCGTATCTGAAGGTCTCCATCACTAGGTTACTTAGCGTATCTGAAGGTCTCCATCACTAGGCTACATAGCGTATCTGAAGGTCTCCATCACTAGGTTACTTAGCGTATCTGAAGGTCTCCATCACTAGGTTACTTAGCGTATCTGAAGGTCTCCATCACTAGGCTACTTAGCTTATCTAAAGGTCTCCATCACTAGGCTACTTAGCGTATCTGAAGGTCTCCATCACTAGGCTACATAGCGTATCTGAAGGTCTCCATCACAAGGCTACATAGCGTATCTGAAGGTCTCCATCACTAGGCTACATAGCGTATCTGAAGGTCTCCATTAATAGGCTACATAGCGTATCTGAAGGTCTCCATCACTAGGCTACTAGCGTATCTGAAGGTCTCCATCACTAGGCTACATAGCGTATCTGAAGGTCTCCATCACTAGGCTACATAGCGTATCTGAAGGTCTCCATCACTAGGCTACATAGCGTATCTGAAGGTCTCCATCACTAGGCTACATAGCGTATCTGAAGGTCTCCATCACTAGGTTACTTAGCGTATCTGAAGGTCTCCATCACTAGATTACTTAGCGTATCTGAAGGTCTCCATCACTAGGCTACTTAGCTTATCTAAAGGTCTCCATCACTAGGCTACTTAGCATATCTGAAGGTCTCCATCACTAGGCTACATAGCGTATCTGAAGGTCTCCATCACTAGGCTACATAGCGTATCTGAAGGTCTCCATCACTAGGCTACATAGCGTATCTGAAGGTCTCCATCAATAGGCTACATAGCGTATCTGAAGGTCTCCATCACTAGGTTACTTAGCGTATCTGAAGGTCACCATCACTAGGCTACATAGCGTATCTGAAGGTCTCCATCACTAGGCTACATAGCATATCTGAAGGTCTCCATCACTAGGCTACATAGCGTATCTGAAGGTCTCCATCACTAGGTTACTTAGCATATCTGAAGGTCTCCATCACTAGGCTACATAGCGTATCTGAAGGTCTCCATCACTAGGCTACATAGCGTATCTGAAGGTCTCCATCACTAGGCTACATAGCGTATCTGAAGGTCTCCATCACTAGGCTACATAGCGTATCTGAAGGTCTCCATCACTAGGCTACATAGTGTATCTGAAGGTCTCCATCACTAGGCTACATAGCATATCTGAAGGTCTCCATCACTAGGCTACATAGCGTATCTGAAGGTCTCCATCACTAGGTTACTTAGCGTATATGAAGGTCTCCATCACTAGGTTACATAGCGTATCTGAAGGTCTCCATCACTAGGCTACATAGCGTATCTGAAGGTCTCCATCACTAGGCTACATAGCGTATCTGAAGGTCTCCATCACTAGGTTACTTAGCGTATCTGAAGGTCTCCATCACTAGGCTACATAGTGTATCTGAAGGTCTCCATCACTAGGCTACATAGCGTATCTGAAGGTCTCCATCACTAGGCTACATAGCGTATCTGAAGGTCTCCATCACTAGGCTACTTAGCGTATCTGAAGGTCTCCATCACTAGGCTCATAGCGTATCTGAAGGTCTCCATCACTAGGCTACCCAGCTTACTAGAAGGTCTACATCACTGTGTTCCCCCCTTCCCCCCCCCCCCCAATAATAACCTTCGCGTTCACCGACAAATATCGCCAGGCAGTCGTGAAGATGGAAGACACATTTTACGGTCACTGCAAACCACCAGAAAATGTGCATTTTTCGCAGTTTCATCAAAGACCGCAGCGTGTCCAATGTACATGTGTTTATAATTCAAAATACGTCAGTACAATTCAGTGGCGTTTAAAAACAAAAACAGTGGCGCCTAGTTCACTTGTGCTATAAATGCATTCTCGATCCCCTGTTATGTCAATCATGGCGCCGTTTTTTATGCTCGCTCCCCCATAACGTTAGAATCTGGCTACGCCTATGGTATGGCTGAGCAGTTAAATTCAAACAAAATGGAAACAGAGTAGCGGAAGGAAGCATTATATGATCATTGAGTTGGCTACCACTCTACCAAGGGTGCCTATTTCTACAGTCCACTGTTTTAAGTCCCACACATGGGTAAAGACATCAATATTCAAGCAATCATGATCATTGACCATGTCGATAAGCGTGGGTGGTCATGTTTCGCCATCTCACACGATCACCAGAGTCGTGGATCATCTCCGTTTTTCTTGTCTCGGTCATGCCATGTGGCCAATCCATCAAGACATTTACTTCTCTGCTTTCTCCTTATTCTTGTTCCTTCTATCTTGCCAGATGCCACTAAGTTCTCTAGTTTATTTCTTCTCATAAAGTGCCCAAAATAGTGTAACTGTCTACGTCTAATTTCTCTAATCAGTATACGGTTTTCATTTACTTCTTGCAAGACTTGCTCGTTGGTTTTTTTTCTCGCTGCCCATTGTATTCTTTTCAATTTCCCCAGAAACCACATTTCCACTATCATTAGATGTTTTTCAGATGGTCTGCTCATTGTCCACGCCTCACATCCATACAAAAGTTCAAGCAATGCATGAAGAGGTCACTTCACAAAATCTGGTGACTTCTCACATCAGGACGGGGCAATCGTCATGTCTGGGTCATGTTTAGGGACGAGACGGTCTGGACATATCTACCAGGAAGACCGGGACACAGCGGCAAATACGAGGGGTGGGGGTGGGGGTGGAGGGGTTGGCAAAGTGGCACGTGAGATGTTGGAGGAGGGAGCAAAGTGGCAAGGGAGATGCTGGAGGAATTGGCGGAGTGGCACGTGAGATGCTGGAGGAGTTGACAAAGTGGCACGGGAGATGCTAGAGGGGTTGGTGGAGTGGCACGGGAAATGCTGGAGGAGTTGCGGAGTGGCAAAGGAGATGCTCGAGGAGGTGGCAAAGTGGGGTTGGTGGAGTGGCACGGGAGATGCTGGAGGGCTTGCGGAGTGGCAAGGGAGATGCTCGAGGAGGTGGCAAAGTGGCAAGGGAGATGCTGAAGGGGTTGACAAAGTGGCATGGGAGATACTAGAGGGGTTGGCGGAGTGGCAAGGGAGATATTGGAGTGTTGGCAGAATGGCACGGGAGATGCTGGACGGGTTGGCATGGGAGTTGCTGGTGGAATTGACGGAGTGGCACGGGAGATGCTGTAGGAGTTGCACAAGGGATGCTGAAGGAGTTGACAAAGTGGCACGGGAGATGCTAGAGGGGTTGGTGGAGTGGCACGGGAAATGCTGGAGGAGTTGACGGAGTGGCACGGGAGATGCTAGAGGGGTTGGCGGAGTGGCACGGGAGATGCTAGAGGGGTTGGCGGAGTGGCACGGGAGATGCTAGAGGGGTTAGCGGAGTGGCATGGGAGATGCTAGAGGGGTTGGCGGAGTGGCACGGAAAATGCTGGAGGAGTTTGTGGAGTGGCAAGGGAGACTATCAGCCATCAGGCGTATCATAAGCGCAGAGAATAATTGCTTGAGAATGACGGGAACGCCCCTAACCACACAATTCGGCCTGGCACATGATGATAGGTTAAACATGGTTTTGTTTCGTTTTCTAACAACGGTGCAGCACCATAATCACCATCATCTGGCGCCATGCCGATTAGCGTGGGCAGTCATAGTTCGCACTCTCGACCGATCACCAATCTTGAATGAGGTTTCTTCTTGTTCCAGTTATGCCGTGTGGCCAAGCGGCTCTGGTATTTTATCTCTGTACCTTCCCCTTGCCGGTCTCCCTGGTCTAAGGGTTACACGACTTTCTCCGTAATCCCGTATACTCTCGTGAGTAACGTGACATGCGTGAGAATTTATCGCGGTTCTCTCCGTGGTGGTAACTTACGGGGTATGTGAGCCTGTCGCTCAGAAAGCAATGGCAACCTACTGAGCGTAATCTTGCCAAGAAATCAACAATCAACTGAAAGATGCCGATGTTGACAGCGATGTCCTGTAAAGGATATGCCCAAAAAAAAAAAAAAAAAAAAAAAACACTTTCCCCTTGCTCTTTCCCCGTTACGTTTACAAGAACCACACTAGGGTTTTACATTCATTTCGCCTCAACACGTGCACCACACAACCTAGACTACATAAGTCCTTTGGGGGGGGGGGGGGGGAGAGAGAGTTCGCACGCATTGAATTCAACGTAGTCCATACAAGTGCTACTACTTCGAGTCCTCTAGACTGATGTTTGCGTGTGGATTAGCCTTCCTTATTACCAGTGTCCCTCGCCATCAAGTGAATCCATTCTGACTTCTGAGGTACTTGTAATTTAGTCCCCAAGTCAGGGACAAGATGTCAACATTTTAGTTCAGGTGATAGGTTTAGGGGTTGAACCCTCTACCTCGGCATCAGCACACCGGAAATTTAAGAACGAGCGCGTTTATCCATTCAGCCATGCTTCAAATACTATCAAGCCGCGATGACGTCGCTCATGCGACATTAAGTTCTTCAAGATCTTCTTTCCTGTCTTCTTCGGGACGCCGCTTTGATTTTGGACCTCCGATTTGTTCAATGTATACTAATTTTTTCCACAATTATCTTTTCAGAACACTCTATCCTTCAATATGTCCAACCATCCATACCTGCCTACCTACCAGCCATCTGTCTATCCATCAATCCATCCATTCATCCACCCACCCATCCACCTACCTATAATCTATCTGTCCGTCTGTTTGTCTGTCATATCTACCTACCTGCCTACTTATCGTTCGTTCGTTCGTTCTACCTACCTACCTACATATCTATCTATCCACCCATCGGACCAACAGGGTCACCCCTAGCCTTCTCCCTGGTTTATTTCTGCCACTATGCGCTGGTCTATAGTCTCCACAACCTATCAACCACTCACTATCTGTCCTGGCCACACTTGGGATATCGAGACACCGATAATGTGGGAAACACTGATTCATGACATCAACGCAAAGCCTGGTTTAGCGACATTGTGGCAGTCTTGGAATTGTGTGCGTGAGTGCGTGTGTGATAAACCACACATTTTGTTATGGCGGTAGTAAATTGGCCTGTCGCCTGTTGATAGCTCCGAGACGCGCGAAACCTAATTGACTTGTGTCTGTGAGGTAAGTGGTTCCCGGCTGTTGGCAACTTAGTTTTTCAACACTGAGTAGAGTTTGTAGGCTGTTCTCTTCACACACACCCCCCCCCCCCCAACACCAACACCCCCTTTTCTCCCCCCCCCCCCCTGTCCTCGTCGCACACACCCCTTTTCCAATCTAAGAATTATGCAAGATGTGTTTGGGTTGGCAATTTTGTCTGTTAGGTTAGATGACCGGGAATTTGGTTTAATGGTCAGACAAATGATGATAATGTGAAGAAGATGGAGAAGAGCATGGAGGAGGAGGTAAATAAAGTAGGCGGAGGAAGAGTAGGAGGGCGAGAAAGAAAAGTATGAAGAAGAAGAAGAAGAAGAAGAAGAAGAAGAAGAAGAAGAAGAAGAAGAAGAAGAAGAAGAAGAAGAAGAAGAAGAAGAAGAAGAAGAAGAAGAAGAAGAAGAGGCGTGTCGCCAGATACAACAGCAACCACGACTGCTAGGTTTAAAATCCCTGCGGGAACGGTTGACAGGCAGAGCCTAACAGTGAGTGTGTCGGAGTTGACAATGACAGCTGACAATGACAGCTCCTTCTCGTGAGTGCCGACTTATCAGCTGAAATTGCTGCCACATCGATGCTCATGTTGACATCTGTAATTGTTTCGTCGTTGCGATAAACACAGTGGCGCGCCCAGCAAGTACCGCATGACTGTTCTTGTCCGATAACATTGACACGTTCACTGTTACCGAATATGTGGTCGTCCATCCAGCCGGGAATGGTTCTTCCCCCCCCCCCCCCTTTCCCCGAACCTGTGTTACCCGATGTTTATTCACTCGCAATAATGATTTACATTAGGCCAGTAGCACGCCAGATTCTTTATAATAGTTAAGTAACCTGGAACCCCTTTTATAATAGTCAAGTAATCTGCGATTACCTTTCTAACAATTTTTTAAAAAGTTAGATGCATATCCTTTACAGGACGTCGCAGTCAACACCAGTATGTTTTGCTGTTATGATCTCTTGGCAGGTTTACGTTAAGCAGTTTGCCGTTGCTTTCTGAACGACCGGCACCCATACCATTTCGTAAAAAAACCACTGTAAGGCAGTACTACATTGTTCGTAATCTCGTATATCCACGTGGGGAAAACAGCAGCTGCGAGAATCGGCAGCGGATCTCGCCGCGCTAGTAACTTGCAGGGGTATGTGAGCCTGTCGTTCAGAAAGCAATGGCAAACTACTGAACGTAAATCTTGCCTAGTTTAAGGGGCGTTCATTTGAAATCCGTTCGCGCCGCACCGCGCGTAGTTGCATACGTTGAACATGATCATGTCATAGTCATGTGATAAGTACTGACAAATGAATACAAGAGCAAGTGCTTATCGTCTCATGATGCATAGGTTCTGTTTCTGACTGTTGAGAAAATGGCCGTGTTGATCCAAAATCCGTCCAAAGAAGCTCAAAGAGCGGTGATTCAGTTTCTTTCATTTGAAGGATGTCGACCAGTGGACATTCATCGAAGAATGCAGGCAGCGTACAGTAACATATGTGTGTCGAAGACAACAGTGACAGACTGGGCACGAATGTTTCGGAAAGGACGTCAGTTCACGACAGATCTTCGATGGCAGGGTCAAGAGCATATTGTTGCAACAGAAAAAACCATCGCCAAAATTGATGCAACAGTACAGAAGCATACGTTCGCTAGCGACAGAATTTGATGTGTCAATTGGGACAATTCAAAAGATCGTTCGTTAGAAACTGCAATATCGGAAGGTGTGTTCACAGTGGGTACCACGGATGTTGACCGACCACCAAAAAGAGGAACGCATGGGATGGTGTTTGAACCACTTGCTGCGTTACAGAGTGGAGGGTGATCCATTTCTCTTCCGCATAGTGGCAGGCGATGAATCATGGTGTCACCAATTTGAGCCGAGAAGCAAAAGAGAGAGCATGCAATGGAAGCATGCCGGATCACCAAAAGCCAAAAAATTCAAGTTACAGTTTTCCGCTGGTAAGGTTATGCTGAGCGCATTTTTAGACCATGAAGGGCTATTGTTGGCAGACTTTAAAGAACCTGGTGTCAACATCAACTCTACCCACTACTTGCAAACACTAGACAAGCTGCAAAATGCCATCAAGAATAAACGACCTGGCATGCTTTCTCGCGTTATGATTTTGTTGCAAGATAATACTCGTCGGCATGTCACAAAGATTATGCAGGAAGCATTAGCAAGGAAGAAATGGGAAATTCTGCAACATCCAGCCTATAGTCCTGATTTGTCACCATGTGATTTTCATTTGTTCGGACCTCTAAAAAAAAAAAAAAGCTCTCAAGGGGCAACGATTTCACAAAGATGCAGACGTAATGAACGCGATAAACACTTGGTTCTGTGAGCAACCACAGCCCTATTTTGCGGACGGCATTCGCCGCCTACCTAAGCAATGGGATGTTTGTCTGAATGCCTACGGCGACTTCTTCTGACCAATCCATGGTGCATAATTCATTCAAAATGAATGCTTTGTTTAATTCTACCACACCTGTTAATGTTTCTTTCATGCTTTTGTAATAAAGCCATTGGAACGGGTTTCAAATGAACGCCCCGAATATATCAACAGCAGCTGAAAATTTCTGGTGTTGACTGCAACGTCCTGTAAGGGATATGCAACACACACAAAAAGATAATCTGCTGCCAAGCCGCGAACTGCTGTTTCGAGCTCGGGTATGTGGGATTAAGAACTGCGTCCGTAACGACTTCGCCACGGAGCTGGCAAGTAACCTTTCAATTAAGTCAAGTAACCTCTCATTCCCTTGACAAGAGTAAAGTAATCAGCGGTTTTCTTTAATAGTTCTCAAGTAATCTATGAGTACCTTTTATAGTGGTCAGGCAATCTAAAATGAACGATGGCAAAATCATGATAGAAAAGATCAGTGTCTGCGTGTGCGGTCAGATTATGTGAAAACCCTTTATGATGATAACAGAGATGAACAGTTTGCGATATTCGAATTAATAATAAAGGACCATCAATTTTGAAGATGGGGGTTCAAAATGTTCTTAACCATATGTAAACTGGCATGAGCCCCGGTTCAGATAACACCACAACAGAAATGATTAATGCTTTAGAACAGTGGTTCTCAACCTTTTTTGGCCCATGCAATCCTTAACAATATGTTCAGAACGTCATTCTCCCCACCCCCTCTCATATTTCCTCCCTATAAATCCCCCCTCCCCCCGCGCCCCTACACAGTATACGTAAAAATGGAAACTACATTTAATAACACATACTAAAACAAGTCTAGAATCTGCATAAAACGTGATTTGCGGGCCTACTTACGTTATAAAATGAATCTCAGAAAGGCGAGAAGTACAGAACTCTAAAGTATGGAGGGAAAAACAATACCAAGTAATCGGTTCTTGTATTAACACGATTGTCATGGTCTTATATGTAAGGAAGAATGTAAGTGCCGGTATGTAAGCGAGAGTCAGTGTAAGCATAGCTGAGGTCAAGGGCAGTAAGAGACACCACGGCTTGGCTAGCGGACGGTCAGGCAAGAAGCCCGTGAACAGAGCCACGTGATGTGGGAAGGTCAACGAGGAGAGTCAGTGTGTGTGAGGCAGCGAATAGAGACGGACGTGTGGAGATCTAGAGAGCGATAGAACGATAGTGTTGTGACTGATAGATGGAGATGAACGTTGTGTATTGATATTCGAGGAATGTACGAACTGTGATATGTGCGGGATGATGTGAAGTTGTGATTGTGAATGATCATGCGGGCGACAGTGTAAAGATCGCCATTGTGAGCTAACGCGCGACTGTTGGTGTTGAACGATTGTTTGAGCGCGAAGTGCGACCATGTTGTCAGCCTGTAATATATTGTAATAAATGATTGTTCAGGAGATAGCTCCTGCCAGTTTCCGATTACATTCATGTGTTATTAGTGTATGTTACGTAGATGTTGTAATTTGCCTGTCTAAGTCCAGTGAACTAGACGGAGCCAATAGTTAGGACTCTGACAACGATCTTGAAGTAATCTTAATCCCCACCCCCCACCCAACCGGAAACCCTAAAATTCCCCACCGGTTGAAAACCATTGCTTTAGAATAATATCGAACAGATCAAGCCACCAGACTGGTGAACACAATATATGATACTGGAGATATACCCCATGTTCTGTTGTTGATGTCTTGACAAGTTTACGTTCAGTAGTTTGTCATTGCTTTCTGAACGACCGGCTCCCTTACCAACACGTTAAAACCCAGCGCACGCGATTTGCTGTCAAATCGGTCGCAGCTGTGTTTCGAACGCTGGTAAACGGGCTTACGAATCTGCAAGCGTCGACAAGCCCTTAGCTACGGAGACCGGCAACCTATGATTACCTTTTACAATAGTCAAGTAATGTAGAATTATCTTTTATAATAGTCAAGTAATGTAGATTTACCTTTTATAATAATCAAGTAATGTAGAATTACCTTTCATAATAATCAAGTAACCTACGATTGACATTTATAATAGTCAAGTGATGTAGAATTACCTTATATAATAGTCAAGTAATGTAGAATTACCTTTTATAATAATCAGATTACTTACAATTACCATTTATAATAGTCAAGTAATGCAGAATTACCTTTTATAATAGTCAAGTAATGTAGAATTACCTTTTATAATAGTCAAGTGATGTAGAATTACCTTTTATAATAGTCATTTAATGTAGAATTACCATTTATAATAGTCAAGTAATGTAGAATTACCTTTTATAATAGTCATTTAATGTAGAATTACCATTTATAATAGTGAAGTAATGTAGAATTACCATTTATAATAGTGAAGTAATGTAGAATTACCTTTTATAATAATCAAGTGACCTACAATTACCATTTATAATAGCTAACACAGGGTCAACCAGCACACGTTTTATGTGTCTCGTAGTCTACCATGTTCACTCGTAAAACTACCATCCACACAGAGATTCGAACCAGGTCTTCTGGATTTAGAGGCGGACTTCATACCACCAAATCAATCTTCGCCCATATGTATGTAGTGGGGACGTGGGAGGGGGGAGAAGAGGGTTAGAATTGGTGAGAGAGAGAGGGGGGGGGGAGAAGAGGGGGGAGAGATAAAATAAGAGTAAGTGAGAGTATGTGAGGAAGAGTGAGTGTGAGAGTAAGAATGAGAGTTAGAGAGAGTGAGACAGATCGTGAGTAGGTACGCGAAAAGAGAGAGAGAGAGAGAGAGAGAGAGAGAGAGAGAGAGAGAGAGAGAGAGAGAGTGTGTCTGCGTTTATGGGAGACTGAGTGTGAGACTCGGTGCAAGTGAGAGAGTAAGGCAGTGAAAGTCTGTGAGAGAGGGAGAGACATTGAAAGTATGAGAGAGAGAGAGAGAGAGAGAGAGAGAGAGAGAGAGAGAGAGAGAGAGAGAGAGAGAGAGAGAGTATGAAACAGCATGAATGAGCGTATGTGAGGAGAAAATGGGTATGAGTGAGTGAGAGCATAAGAAAGTGCGTGTGTGCGTGCGTGCGTGCGTGCGTATGTGTGTGTGTGTGTAATAAAAAGTGTGAGAGAGTGTGGTTGTGACCAACGATCAACGGGAGTCTCCGTGCGAAGTGGTCAAGCCGTCTGACTCGCGCTCCGAAGGTTGCGGGTTCGATTCCGGACCGCCTCCTTCTGTTGACAAGTGCATGATTTTTTTCGGAGATTCCTGGGGGTCGTCGCTGGAGCTATGTAGTTCGTGCTTTGTGCAAATTCTTCGGCAGTTCGTTGCGGAAAGAAGACTGAGATTTAAAAAAAAAAAAACCGGTGCAATGAAGTCGACCCTGTCGACTTTTAAGCGACTTTTTAAAGCGATAAACGATAGCGATGCGTCTATTCCTGCATGGGTCACAAACAGAGCGGTCGGACTGAGGTCTTTACCGGTTCCCCAGAGTCTGTCTCGAAGTGTCGCCCTGTCCGCATGGTTTCCTCCCTCAGTTCGCCGAAGTCAGGACGAAGTTCGTGCTTTGTGCGGCGCTTTCGGCGGGTCGCTCTGCGGAAAGAGACAGAGCCATGTGGGATACAACCTGGGTCAATGAAGTCTTTCTAGTGACTGCCGATTCTATCGACGATGAACTGTATTTTTCGTGGAGGACTTTTGGTGTTGGCATTCTGACGGCGGCATTGTGCACATTGTACCTGTGCGGGCTGTTGGCTTGCCGAGACTTCTGTCTGTTCCACTTTTCACATCGGGTAGTGATGCGCATTTTGTTTGATATTCACTGGCACAGGAACGGAGCATAATGGGACGATTCGTTGCCGTGAAGTTGGAACCGCGACTAACTAACAAACAAACAGGACCCAACATTCGCATAACCCAACCATATATAACTTTATTTAGTAACTGCTTTAGACAAAATGGGGACTCGCGATAACAAAGTGGCGAGGAATCTTACACATGCCTAATACGCTTCAAGGCGCATAAATAGAGTGACTTATCTCTTTACCTGTCAGTCCATGAAACACCTCCCAGAGGAGTTACAGCATAAACAGACAGGAGACTTATAACTAGATTACAGTTGTTATTGCTATTTTACAGCTGCATGTCCTTTGCACCCAACCTCTATAGGCTGTTCGTGATTGACCACGCAATTTTACGCTCAGTAGTTAGCTATTGCCGCCCTCCGTGGCGAAGGGCTTCCAGACGCGATTCATAATCCCGTATACCCGCGTTCGAAACACATCTGCGCGCGATTTGGCAGCAGACCGCTTTGCATTGGTTTTGCGTTGGTATCGTTGTCGGTTGTTCAGAAAGCAGTGGTAAACTACTGAGCGTAAGCTTGCCAAGAGATCACAGCGGCAAAAATGCTGGTGTTGACGGGGATCCTGTAAAAATGCCCCCCTCCCCCGAAAAAGAAGAAAGTTAGCTACTGCTTTCTGAACGGGAAATCAGCACAAGTACCTACAATTGTACACGGATTACACAAGCACCCTGGAAGCGATACTCTTCCATCATCCATTTACACCAAAGTTAACCCAAACTCTGCCACCTACCTCAAAAATGTCTGCATCAAGCTTTCGCGTTCTCTGCGCGGTTGTCACCGCCTCCTGCACATGCTCCACTGCAGATTTCGGGTAAGTCTGAAACACAGAACAGCAATGAGTGTAACAAAGTGCATACTGGCACCTCCATGTCAGTGCTAAGTTACTGGTCAGTGGCTCGGGAGCCTTGACAACATCACCACACCTTTCAGAGATGGTTATCAGAAAAGAAAATCTCAACTCTCAGATCTAGGGGTATATAAGAAAGAGGGGTGTTCTCGCAACCATCGGCCTTCTAGAGAGATTCAAGATGCAGGAATCCCTACCAAAACAATTCGCCTTATAGATATGTTTGACATATATACATCTCAACTTAACTATAGGATTTGTAGAGATGCCTGGCAAATATGAATCTCCACCAGATCATAGACCTTGTAGAGAAGTCTGATATACAGGAATTTGTATCAAGTCACTGACTTTGTAGAAACGTCTAACAAGCAGGTATCTCCCCTAAATGATTGACCTCGTAGAGGCGTATGACACTGAATATCCACACAAGCATAGACCTTGAAGAAGATTTATCACGGAGGAGATCGGAGCAGGGACAAAGATCTGAACTGAAAAGACTAAAATATCAGGCATTCTACAGATGTCTAACGTACAAGAACCGCCTCCTAATGACAGGCGCTTCTAGATGGATTTAACACAATGGTCTTCTCAATATCAATGTTTCACCATATCATCATCACCATTGTAGGTCAGCATGTCCGAATGGAAAAGAACGTGTACATAATCACTGGACCAGCTTGGGAATTCTATAACACATACGGGTTTACTCTAAATTATTAAAAGAGGTGCAATCATCATATTAAAGTCAAATGCAGAACGTCACTCTTTTCCGATTGTCGGAAAACCCCCAACCTTCGGCATTCCCTCTGGGCCACGCATTTTTCATTGTAGAATATCTGTATAGCCCAGCATCCACCGTCGTCTTGGTCGACAGTTGTCTCTTCTTCCAAGAAGATGGCCGTCCATCAGTGTTCTCTCCAAACCACTAGAGACATACATCACGCCAAGCCATAGTTGAGGGTTCATGTGGGTTATAGACTTGGCTAATGAAGACAACTTTTTAGGGGTGTCTAGTTGGTCATGCGTCGAAGTACACTTGTTCGTGCAGCGAGGCGCTGTCGTTATTTGGAGGTGACAGGTTGTAACATAACGGACATTCTCGAACAGTTGCAGACATTGGCATTCAATGTTGTAGGCAGCGTTGCAGATAGTGCATACATGGTTGCAGGAAAACGTTTCTAAGAAATGACGTTTCACTCGGTTGTTTAGCATCTCCTTACAAGGCGACGCATAATGTCTTACCGCCGCGAACAAAGGGAAATGTACCTCCGCTAGCTAAAAATAGATAAATTAGCGGGGCTATTTAACCCAGGGCTAAGCCAGATATCGGCACTTGAATTTTGAATATCAATCAAATCAAAATGTAGTCGTTAAGGGAGTGCAATTTTACTTAACTGTGCCTTCTTTGGGTGCTATGGTAAGCTAATAAGTATTTTTGAATGTAATACCTGTATTTTATGATAAATAGAATATATGTATTTGATGTAAATTTTGTTGAAGATGATAACGACAAAATTACTTCTTGAAAAGATAGCCTGACTTTTGTTTCTGCAGAAATACTGTCTATGCCACTCTTGCGAAGTTCTATGCTTACAATGTTATCCTGCTATGATGCTAATATCATCTGCGATTTGAATGCAGAAAGAAAATCTGTTCACTATAATTCCATATCTGAACCCAGATTCTCTAGAATTAGGGAACTGTCTGTGATAAGACATTTGTGAACACTTGTGTACTCAAGGGTGCATTCTTATAATTCATACAGGTAAACATATATCGTGTGTGAATCATGTTGTAACCTGTTTAAAGAATAGACAGGGAAATTGGTGTGATGTTTTTTCCCATGAGTATAATCTCATAGGGAACGAGAAGTGGACCATATGTGTCTCAAGGAAATGTGCCGCATCTGCATAGCAGTGTCAGCAAGGCTAATTCGTGTGACTGCCTAAGTGACCATGATTTATGATCAATTAAATCGGGCAGGGTTTGATGCCAATAGAAGAAGATAATTGACCCCCCCCCCCCTATTACCAGAGGGAAATGGGTAGAGGGTGGATACATAATCCGTGGGTGATTGCTTCATTATTCTAGAGCAAGGTTATGTGTGTTCTCTCATATGTTTGGGTGTTTCCCATGTGCCGTGAGAGTATATGTATGTCGTGGTTTTTTTTGTCTTGTAAGTGGTCGAAGTGTCTGATCGTGTTGTAACGTCAGTAAGATTTTATAGTCACGAGACCCCAGACCAAAATACGGCTAGGTTACAGGCAAGCACTCGATACAACCCCCCCCCCCCCCCCTCGCCAATCGGGGTTAGGGACAGCTTAATTCACAGAGATAAAAGAGGTGGGAAGGCCACCCCTTCCCCATTCCTGTATTGTTTATGTTCTCTGTGTGTGTTTGTTCCAATGACAATTGATACGCTGTCAAATAAACATACGTTTGTTTGTTTTTTCCTCTTTAAGGCACTGAAGAAAAGTCAGTTTTGCGATGGGAAAACCTTGGCCTAGAAAATAGAGAAAAACAGTGGCCGAGAAAATAAGAGTACAACAACAGTGGCTCTATATAGTATGGGAAACAGAGGGAATCAAACACTTGCTATAGTCTGGAAAACCCAGAGAAGAAAAACCAACATACTAGGGTGTGCTGAAAGAAACCAGACAAATTATGAAAAATAAATGCTGGGGACGTCATCACAGATAGCCCTAGACAAGGGAACCAACTCATCTTAGAATTGCCAACGACAACTTGAAGTCAAATATTAGTTATCTCCCTGGAACTTTCCGATCTCAAGGATATTACACAATTGAAGAGTAAACGGCAGTAGTTGTCCTATGTGCAACTAATTACCTAGGGAAGAGATTACGTGTGCTGTGCTGCTTAAAACAAAGCTAGTACAGAAAAGTGGATATCCTTAAACCACTCATTTCGTCTGCAAAGCTCCGGACGGGTAATACTCAAAAATATATGTAAGTGGTTGCAAGATCAGCTTCTATATGTGGCTGGAACCGAGGCGGCACTCCGAGATTGTATCCACGTCATACAAAACATGTTTCGGATCCGACCTTTGCCGAAAAAACGAAGAGTAAGACCGCACATGTAATTTGATGTGCCACTCGACTAACTACAACCCGCATTACAGACCGACCTTTACCTAGTATTGGCTCCATGAGCTCAAATCATGGGAGCTAAACAGCCATTGGTAGAATTACCATTTCAAATGCAGAATCACGTTAATCGCAAGACCTCTACAAGAGAAGAGGGCCCAAAGGAAGATGCCGACATCATTCATCATTATCGTGTATCTACGTCATCGCATAGCGGGAAAAAATCTTAGACAGTGCCTACGTCTACCTGTTATGTTCCAGAGCAATGGGATTACGCACGCAATATTCCAGCATCTTCATTTCAGATATATACTCAGTCAGAGGAACTATTAGACAGTGATAGATTTATGAGTAAGATGCGTCACGAATGGGATGAACCCATCGCTTCATAGGCGGAAGGCTTTATAGCAGAGACATTGCAGTAAAGATATCTCATGTTCGTATAGTGGAGCTTAGGTTCAGTGGATTATCAAGCTCTGTGTTGGGTGACAGTACCTCAAGGTGGAGTTACAGAATTTTTCCGATCAAAAGGATTTAGTTAAGAGACTGATCAAATCAACAACCTATACAAGTTAAATGGACTACATATGTAGTTAATGAAGTTTTAGTCGCGTACATGTAGTATGTGGTGTAATGATGTAAAACCATTCCAGATATTGGTATTGAGTTGTTTGGAGGGAAATGGGTTGTTGAATCTGATTTATGCACAGTGTACTGTTTGATGATGGATTATTTTGTTATTATGTTTTGTTGATTTAGAAATGCAGAGATTTTAGAGTTCAAACATAACTCACTATGAAATCTATATTAAAAGCAATAGTTAGAACTAAGAGTTGGTCGTACTGTCTTGTGAAGGTCGTCACAACGTAATGTTATTGTGGTGATATATGTCACTGTTAATTTAAGAACGTGAGAGTTAATGTGGGGAGGTCGAATGCACTTGGCCTATTATTTCAGATAGAGGATCTTATTCCCTTGAAGGCTAAGGCAACTGACCTGACTCTCAATATCTTCTCCAGGTGATTAGTCTTATTAAGGTGAATTAGACTGTGATCTGCTTCTACCTAGTCTTATCCTTATGAGAAAAAGAGCCGTAGTCTAGTCCCTGGAGAATTCAACAAGGAAGAGAACCCTCTATCATTTCTTATATCTTGGATTCAGGCTAAATATACCCCCTAGACGCAAAAGTCTTATATTCTATACAAATAACCTCACACAGGTTCAAAGCCCGGTCTGTAACCATAGCTTTCAATTTGTATTATGACTAGTATGTCATCTAGTCTCTAATTCTTACCCCTACTTCTACGAGCGTCAAACAATACGTGTGCATTTATTTATGAACTGTCTTAGTAGCCTCAAAGTGTTCCTAAATGGATATTTATGTTACAAAGGTTAAGAATTGGGCACGCAGACCCGTCTAACATCCTGTACTTCTATCATCGTCTGTCATAAGATAATTCATACATACATCACTTATGGGGGGGGGGGGGAAGAGACCACCCTATTGTACTACCTATAAGGGGTGGCTTTTATAGTAGTGTTTTACTATTATTATTTTTATTATTATTATTACTATTATTATTATTATTATTATCAAAAATACAAAACATACCCCAAACAATATACTGTACTACCAATAGTGTGGCTTTTATACTAATGTATTATTATTATTATTATTATTATTATTATTATTATTATTATTATTATTATTATTAGTAATACTAATATCAATAATAGAAAACATACTCCAAACAATATACTGTATTACCAATAGCGGGTGGTTTTTATACTAGTGTTTTATTATTATTATTATTATTATTATTATTATTATTATTATTATTTATGATGATTTTCCCAATTTGGAAAAACAAAGGCAGCAAAAGAGACTGCACACAATACAGAGGCATTTCACTGTTGAGTCATAATGGAAAAATATTTTGCAAAATTCTAGAAAAAAGATTACGAACTACTTTAGAAACCCAGCTAAGTGAAACACAGCTTGGATTTAGGAAAAACAAAGGATGCACAGATGCCATTTTTGCTCTTAGACAACTTATAGAAAAATCAATCGAATTCAATGAAACACTCTACTTAGCCTTTGTCGACCAAGAAAAGGCATTCGATAGAGTAGATAGAAACAAGCTGTGGGAAATCCTTAAACAATATGGAGTGAGTACACATCTAACAAACCTATGTAGAAGTTTATACAACAACAGTGAATGCATAGTGAGAGCAACTGGAGGACACTCAGAACCTTTCACCATAAGATCTGGAGTACGACAAGGTTGTGTCCTGTCCCCTCTCTTGTTCATAACATATATAGACAACATATGTAAAGAAACCAGCCAAGCAGAGACAGCAAGAATACCGCATGACGAGAACACAGAAGAAGAACCATCTGCAAATCTAACCATTAGAGAACTCCTGTTTGCGGATGACCAAGCACTAATAGCAAAATCAGAAGCTGAATTACAAGACCACATGAAGTCTAAACGAAATGTGTAGGGAACATAACATGAAAATTAGCACAAGCAAAACAGAGGTAATGACTATAACTAAAGAAGAACAAACAACAACAATTCACCTAAACGAACATCCCCTGAAACAAGTAAAGAGTTTCAAGTACCTAGGAAGTATAATATCATCAAATGGCAGATCAGAAGAAGAGATCGAAAATAGGTGCAATAAGGCAAATCAACTCATTGGACAAATGGCACCAATACAAAAGAACAAACATGTATCAATAACTACTACGAAAGCACTTTACAACACAATCTTCCTGCCAACTCTATGCTACCAATGCCAAACCTGGACAATGACAGAAAAAGAGAAAAGAAAAATCACAACAACAGAAATGAGGTTCCTGAGAAGAATACTCAACGTATCAAGAAGAGATAAGATCAGAAATGAAGAAATCAGGACTAAAGTGGGGGTTCAAGCAGCACTAGATTTTATCAGAAAGCAGCAAGTCAAATGGTTTGGCCATGCAAGTAGGTTACCAGTCAACAGCATACCACAACAAGCAATGATGTACAGACCAGATGGAATCAGAGGAAGAGGCCGACCACGTAAACGTTGGACGGAGGGAATAGCAGAGTCCATGGGAATATCGATATATGAAGCCCATAATCGGGCACTCTCACGAAGATTATTCTTCACCTCGACACCGCAAGGTACAAGAGGAACATGATGAGATGATGAGATTATTATTATTATTATTATTATTATTATTATTATCAAACATAGAAAACATAATCTAAACAATATTTACAGCATGCGTCATTCAAGTAAACACACATGCGGACCCTCGCCAGTAATACACAGTTTGTGGGCTGTAATGAGATTCTCCTCGTGTGATCTATAGGAGAAGACCGGGACACTTAATGAAATATCCGTATGCAATTAAGGTGATCCTTGTTGAGCTGCGCTAATCTAATCAGCGCGAACGGATGCGAGTACAACGTCTGGCGCTCGTCGTCTCGCTAAGTGAGGAAACGACTAGCAACCTACATCTGCGTGCCTTCAGACCGCAAGACTATGATGGTCCTATTACATAAAAGATTCAGAGCAGGGAACAACTTCAGGACTTTTTTTTTTTTTTTTTCAACCAAGACAAACCTATGGAACCAATGGTCTTTATTTTCAAGGGCTTTACGTTAGGCCCGTCTAATATTCTGCCCTTCTTATCGCTCTCCTTTCGTACATGATTTCGTTCATACATCTCTTAATAGGTTAACTGCAGGGGTGACGTTTAACCTGCAACAACAGCAATACTATACGCAATACAGACATGAGAATAACGTGTCAGAAATGTGCATTAATAATAACATTACTATGTAACTAACTATTATAGACATATTAACGAGGCTAAACGTGAAATATCGCAGAACAAGATAGAAGAGAGCTTAGTGTTAAAAGTTAGTTGCATGTTCTTTACAGGACATTGTAATCAACCCCTACATTTAATGGATGTTTTGTGGTTTACTAGGCAAGTTCTAAGTTCAGAATTTTGCCACTGCCACTGCTTTCTAAACGGCCAGCTCTCAGACCATGGACACCAACACCCAGACCATGTGCTTCCAATTCGCCTGCCGCTGATTTCTAACACTCGACTCGGTATGTCTGTCAGAGAAATGTGAAACTACGTTTCACTAACCTCTTAATCACATACGCCGGCACGCTTAGTGACCTTGGGTATTTAATAACAACGACTGCCTGAAAGAAGCTAATGAAACTAGACCATTATATACAACAATAAGAAAGAGGCAGACAGCTTTTTAGTCATGTGATGAGAAGAGAGGCATTGGAGAACATCGTGACAACTGGAAAGATCGAGGAGAAGAGAGGTAGGGGCAGACAAATGATGATGGATTGATTCAGACGGTGGCATGGAGGAATTTCAACAGCGGATTTGATCCAGAAAACCAAATACTGAGATATGTGGCGAGTCATGAACGCCTACGCTAGCCGGCATGGTACTTGATGATGATGATGATGATGATGATGATGATGATGATGATGATGATGATGATGATGATGATGATGATGATGATGATGATGATTGTCACGTAAAATCTTGAAGTTGTCCATCGATGGAAATATGTCGCGAAATGCGCCTGCAAGCAGCCGTCATTCTTTGATGTGTTGTTGATCGAGGAAGGACTGTCGCGCCATAAGTCTGCAGGCAGCGGCCATCCTTTTGATGTGGTAGACAGATTGTCTTTTTAAACGACGGCACGATCTTTTGTTGTGGGGAAATTATTCTCTAGATCACAGACAGGAGACACTTTCCCGGATGAAAGGTACAGACCGCCAGTTGTTGACATTAAGTCGGAAACGGTGAGAGAAAAATAGCTTCTAGACGTCTAGTGTCTAGACAGTTTGTGACGTCATTCAGACACTGTATTGAAACAGTCTGGATAAACAACTTTGGAGTTAGTCGACCAAAAGTTGTGAAGCGCTACGGACGTGTGCAATATTCCTAGTTTGTTTCTAGAGAGAGACTATAGTGTCTATTGTTGATTTATATCAGTGGACATCTATCCAGTGTGTGATTTCATAGTCTCCATCTCAAGCAGTAATAAATATATGGTATTTAAGTAAATATATCTAACTTAGATTATTCTTAGGAATCGAGTGTAGTAATGTGCGTTGATATAACATATTATAAGAGCGTCGGCAACAGTAGCCTGTCGGGTAGCTTAAACTAGCTGGTGTGAGATATCAATCAACTCAGTGAGTAAAGGGCAATGTAGTGGGATGATATTTAGGGAGATTGAGGATGGTTGGGGGATGAAGGAAATGTCAAATGGTAGGATCTTCCAGTAGGGCATCTTCTGGGTTTCTGTCCTTTTCCTTTAGTCTTTCCTTGTCTTACCATGATTCAGACCGATGTGATAAGCTCCTCGGCCTTATGACAGAGTTTGGTTCTCTGTTATATTTCTGAGTGCGGCCGGTGGCCTACACTCACCTAATAAAGATTGGAATCGGGTTGCTCTCACCAGGTGTGTTCTCTCTTCAACAGGTTCCACTAGATTTTACCACCAACTAGAAGAAAGTCATGGCTCGAGTATTGAAGGCTGAGGTTACCAAGAGGCTTTTGCACTGGGCCCATAACCCAGAGGGTCTGCAGGAACCTGGCCTCTGCTGAGCAGGAAACGAGGATTATATGTGTGATTCTTAAGTGATAGTGTACATCACAGTAAAATAAAAGACACTGACAACACCAGTACCAGTAACACTATTAGATACATAGCTACCTGGAACATTAACATTGTGTGTTAACATTGGGGAATTCCTATCATTACCAATTACCAGTGTGTTGTACAATTTCTTACAAAAAGTGAAATACTAACATTTAGTTTTCCAGAGTGACAGTAACATTATTTTTAGGATTCTCTGATCACAGAACTTTTATGAACAGAGTAGTTACACTGTGTGTGTTAGATTGATGATCAATGTTGGACTGTTTCCACTATTGATGACCAAGCATCCGGATTGTCAAAGAGCTATCGGAGGAAGTCGACACTTGGCCTGAGAGACACATCATTTGGGTGAGGTCTTCTGTCCATCATATATGGTGCTGTTGTGTGGCCAGTACAGTGATGAAACAGACTTTGCTCCTGAGCTATTCGGTCTGATTCTACATACACATTAGATTATACGACAGACATTCTACACCTACACTTTGCACATACATGACACTTTTCTCTATTACACTAATTTGTTTGTTTGTTAGAGCCAGTGTTGTGTAGTGTGTTTTGGAAAAGAATGAGAGGGGGCTTGGTTCAGTAGTAGGAGAAAAAGAGAGAGAGAGAGAGAGTGCGATCCAGGGACTGACGGGGTGTTGTGGACAGAAATCAAGAAGATCCTCAAGATGATGATATGGGGTTAAAAGAATGTTGGTGTTGATTCCCCTCATCCCAGGGACGACACGATGATGATGATGATGATGATGATGATGATGATGATGATGATGATGATGATGATGATGATGATGATGATGATGATGATGATGATGATGTAGAACATGTTCAAATAGCCTGCAGTTGTATGTATATGGGTCGTTGGAATCTCGCTGGCTGTGGAAGATTGTTCCCACAGCTGACCTGCGGACTACGCTTAGCTTTATTATGAGAAGGAACGTCATTTAGTAACAGGAATTTTATGCTAATGTTCACAGAAGAGTATGGATAACGAAATATCTTTTGTCAGGACACAAAGTGGCTCTGAAGCAATACCCCATGTAGGAGACGTGAGGACGGAGCAGTTTGCATATGCGCAATAGCAATCACAAAATGACTTCCCCACTATCGACGAGTCAATAATCTAACCTTCTGACATCTACATAAGAAAAACGGGTTCAGTATGGAGACAATTGTTTGAGTCAGGCGAGAGTGTGAGAATGAATAGACAGATGTTAAAATGTAAAGAAAAAAATTCCAGATGCAGGAATCTGCTGGGAAAGTCATGATGGTCATCTGTTTGGATATCAAGAATCCTATATTGGTTTATTTCCAAAACATGGGTGGAGCTGTGACTAGTGCTCGATACAATAACATGCTAGTGAACAAACTGAGCCCGCGGTACGATCGAAACATCGGGGAATTCTCTCGAAAGGAGCACTGTTGTTGCACAACAACGTATGCCCTCATACGACTGTATGTACAGTGGATACACAACCTGCTCTAACAATTGAAGTCTTAAAACACCCAGCATACAGTCCAGACCTGGCGCCATCAGGCTTTCACTTGTGAACATTTACTAGGACAGATGTGTTTGCAGAAAACAGCGAGGTAATAGAAGTGATGCAAAATTAGTTTACAGCCTCATCCAAAAACGTTTTTGTAGAAGGCATCAACACGTTAGTGGACATATGAACCAAGTGTGTCCAGGCAACGATAATATGTTGAGAAATATCATATTCCACACATACACACATACTCACAAACAATTTTCGGGTCACAATATTGTAAAATAGTTATTAGTAAACTTGCTGTTACTTAATTACTTATATCCTAGGCATAGGGTTGTTTAGTATATTTAGGCGTCTGCTACGTAAACGAAAATGCAGCCGGTTGATACTAACCGCAATCGCCCGTGTGCCATTCCATCATCGCAAATATTCATTTCACACGGAATCCTCAATGCCTTTCTCTGTGTCCGAGGGCTGCCTTTACGTCCCATGACATTTTCTAGTACCAATTTTAGGTTGGGGTGACCTAGAATCTCGGATGATTGATTGATTGATTGATTGATTGATTTAGGAACCGACATCACAGCATTCGGGGCATTACCATAAGCGCTCAGTCCCCATCCTCAGCAGCCAGCGAAGAGTTCCAACACCAATAGTACCAGTACTGATTATATGCCAGTCTCGCCTTTCCTCTGAGCGTCTAGCGTCGGCCAGATCCCCTCGTCACCCCACGCTGTCTCATTCTTGCCAGACCATGGTGATCCATTTGCTCCTCCGAGGTGTACACGTGCTCCCACAAGGCCGCAACTACGTCTGCCTTGTCATGCATCAATACTCCACCAAGTTTTGCAGAGCCAGCCAATCTGTCCGCCTGTTGATTCCCCAGCACACCGGCATGCCCCGGAGAAAAGATCCAGGCGATGCTTGCCACCCGTGACCTCCGAAGCGAAGCAAGCCACTCTGCCCGAAGCTTGCCTGTCCTCACCTTCCTCAGCATGCTTTCTGAGTCAGTTACAATCACGATGCGTGTGTGTGTATCGTATTCTCGATCCAGCGGAAAGCTGCAGTGACCGCCTCCACCTCCATTCTTAAGCTAGATGTTGTGGTATCATATGCCAGGCTCTCCTGCACCAAACGTCGACCATTAGCTTTTGCTAACAACTCCCAGGCACTTCTCCTACCTCTCAAAACCGACCCATCTGTGTAGATAGTCACATTACCCGAGCGAGCATTATCCTGAATTAGTTGCTGGATTTCCACTTCCGTGGCCCCTGCTGGTCACTTCCTGCACTCCCGGATCAATATGATTTTAACTCTGCACATGTCTGACTGTTCCGCTGGCACTCGGACCCACACCTCTCCTCGCCTAATGTTCTCCAAGGGGCACACCTGTCTGATCGTATCCTCCGCCTGAGCCATCCATAATTTCCCTCTTATCAGTCGCTGACCCTTAACGGCGTCCAGTGCCTCATACAACGGGTGATCTGTGTCTGCGGCTACTCTGAGGTATGCCTTCGCCTGCATCACCTTGAGCCTACCAGCAACAGTCGGCAAACCAAGGATGTAACGCATACACACTACTGGGGTGTCTGGTGCATCCCAGAATGACTCGCATAGCTTCGTTCTGTATGCGCTCTAATTTCACCAGCTGACTCTTTGAGACAGTGAGCAGTCCTGGTCCATAATCAATCACTGAGTGGATCAAGTGCTGGTATAGTGTGAAAAGCATTCTCTGCTCTGTGTCCATTGCAGCCATAGTTTTAAGTGCATTGAGTACCTTTTGATACCTTGTCACAACCGTCTCCACATGGTCATTGAAGGACAGGCTCCTGTCAAATGTGATTCCCAGATACTTCAGTTTGTTCTCTCTGTCGACGCTTCTACCATTTATCGCCAGGCTTGGGACATCAGCTCTGACAATCATGTTGTCCAGGGAGCACCACAAAACAGCCGCCTTTTCCGGGTGGATGACAGCACTCATTTCAGTGCACCAGTCAATCACTTTGGCTACTGTCGCCTGTAGCTCCTGGGCTGTTTGCTCCCTACCTCTCCCCTGCCTATATGCAAGAATATCAGCTGCAAAATCCATGCTTCCCATCTGCTAGAATCTCGGATCAGGTACATAGATCCGACCGGATGAGAATCTGAACTTTCTGCCACCGGACCGGCAGGCAAGCATGTCGACCCCTAAACTACCGCGGCTCAAAACCGCTTTGTAAACATCAATTTTAAATAACTTTCTGGCACTGAAAAACAAACAGATAAATAGGATAGAATCATTTAAAGTAACAACTATGACAACGGGAGTTGATTGGGTGATTATAAATCCTCAGGAATACTGAGTGAAAGCTTTTTTGTTTGTGCCAACATTTGCAATAAAATGCAGATTCAAAAAATGACTGACGCTAGCCTGTCGATACTTCGGCGACCGCCTTATGCGATAATGTGTATGCGGGGTTTGCTCGGACGGCTGTCTTCTCTGACAATGAGCTGCGTTTTTGAATGAAGAGCGGCTTGATTCCTTCACGAGTTCATATGGGAAAACTATGAGCATTTCGTGTAGTTTTAGATGACACAGGAACGGAGAGACTATAGGCAGACCCACTGCAATGAAGCTGGAAACCTACTACTATTACTACTACAGAGAAGCCAGTCCCAAGCCCAATACTCCTTAGTCGCCTCTCATAACACGTATGGCAAATTACAGTGTTACTATTGTCTCCATCTGGTAACACACGAGCTGAAATCGCCTTAGTTGGCTGTTATCACATGCATGTTAGGTTACAGTACCACTAATCTTTGCTTCCCTTAAGGGCTCGGGTAACACCCGAGTTGGTAGAGGGTCAATATCCCAATGGATGATAAATATCGAAATGAGAAGAATACCACACTTGCATGGTGGTGAAACAAAAATACGTATGTCCCATCCGGAAGCTTAAAGGCAAAATGTGGAATAGATAAGTTGAGACAGGAACCGAAATCACATCACTCGGGACGCTCCCATAAATGCTCCCTACTCATCTTCAAAAACCGAGTCGAAATAGTAATGGCGCCAGTTGTAGTCTGGACAGACGAATCATCATAGCCTGGAGAGAATGGAGTGTCAAGGAGTGACCAGAGGATCTGGACGAGAATCAATACTTCGAGGAAAGACCAAACGGACACAAAGGACAAATGATAGATAGTGACTGGAACAACAGAACATACTGTTCTCATGCATTTAACACGCAAATAAAATTGACAACAGAAATATGACGGGACAAGGACACTTACATGTGACTGTGATAATAATTCCTTCATGATGAAGGTGTCGTAAATCTGCCTTCCTTCCTTTATTCGTTCCTCGTCAGTCTCCAACTTTTCAAACCGTTTTATCTGCAGACAAAAAAAAAAGCAGACCATGTTGTCAATACAGACATTGCAGACTCTTGGTATCTTAACAGCAGCGCACACAATAGGCAGATATAGGGATTTCATGCAGGCGATCTAACACAATGGTGATGTGGAATAATTCAGCAATACATAATCCCAGTGAAAGAATAAACAATCAGCAATAGCTAGCTTTAAATAGGTTCAAAAGGTAATAAGATCGACTGCATTGCAGCCACATGACATGGACGAGACAGGAACACTGAGCTGATCCACGACACTGGTGATCGAGTGAAATGGCGAGTCATGATTGATTGATTGCAGCGGGTTTTAATCCATATAGCTCGGTCTCTTTCTGTAGGGCGGCAAGGTCTGTCGAAACCGTCGCACGAAGCACCGGGTTTTAATCCATATAGCTCGGTCTCCTTCTGTAGGGCGGCAAGGTCTGTCGAAACCGTCACACAAAGTACCGGGTTTTAATCCATATGGCTCGGTCTCTTTCTGTAGGGCGGCAAGGTCTGTCGAAACCGTCACACAAAGCACCGGGTTTTAATCCATATGGCTCGGTCTCTTTCTGTAGGGCGGCAAGGTCTGTCGAAACCGTCGCACAAAGCACAAACTCCGTGGCGAAAACCCCCAGGAGTCTCTGAAAAAAAATGTACTAGTGAATCGAACGACGTAGGCCGGAATCGAACCCAGGCGAATCAGGAAGCGTTACTACTCGGCCACGGAGACTCCCTTGCAACAGCTGTTCACCATGGAAGATAATCGGAGCCGCGGCAGCGCAGTCGCTAGACGCTCGCCTGTCGTTCCGGTAACCTTGGGTTTGATCCGTGTCAGAACGGCTTCGAAAGTTTTTTAATTGGCCTGGACTCCCAGGTCCACCCAGGATAAAATGAGTACCATGAAATGTCATGGTAAGCAAAGGCTACCGGCCTGATACCGACCACATTACCGAGTACCTTGTGGTCTGTTAAAGGGGGATCTAGCACCATGCGCCCAATGCTCAAGAGACTTTTACTTACTTATAGAAGATAATCGAAAGAAAGAGGATCATAAAGAATCTGTATCTTCTATAGTGCGTTCACAAATGTGTGCCCCCGTATAAAAATCCATAAATCAGAAACCAACTGAAGGGGAATGATGAGATTTACTGTATAACCTTACCATTATGTACATCCAATAAAATCAATCTTGTTCTGGAGATTGTACAGCAGATCTCAATGTTTGTTTATATGCGGTATATAATTTACGAGTCAGAGATTAAGTATATATTATGAAATGTATTGCATCTTCACACGGAAACATCAGTGTTCAATCATGAATATCCTCCGTGGTGCGTGCGAATTTCCTTATGAGAAGCACGTCACATCCCGCTTTGCGTCGTTACCCGAAGTGGCGTGCATTACTGTAAAACAAGTTTTTTTAGCGTGAATTCAATACATTTTCGCAACAACAACAACAACAACAACAACAACAACAACAACAACAACAACAACAACAACAACAACAACAAAATCACAGAAATGTCGCTGCTGTCCATGATTTCAGTTGCCATTGGACCTATCAACGACATGGGTGGGCGTAAATATAAGACGACAGGAACTATAAGATCTGATCAGTTCGTATCATCAACATGACACGCTGTGCAAATCTATAGATGTTCGGCCCTCCGCCGTGATACATCCACCTGCATACAGTGACTATAGTATGTTCCGATTTGAATGCCTTCATTCACGATCAATTATTTTGAAAACTGTCTGTTGCATCGTTATGAAATTTTTCCATTCGTCTTATATTTACCCCCACCCAAGGAATATGTCTTTGATAGGTCCAAAAACAACTTAAATCATTGAAAGCGGCGACATTCCTTTGATGTTTTGCTGAACAACTAGTGATTTCTCGCTAAAAAAGTTATGTTTACGGTAATGGGGACCTGCAAATTCAGATGACACACAAAGGCGTATCCGGATTCGTATGAGAGTGGGTGCAATGAAAGAAGTAGCTTACAGTCGACAGGGTCGGCTGCATTGCACCGGGTTTTTATCCCATATGGCTCAGTTTCTTTCCGCAGCGCGGAAAGCGTCGCACAAAGCACGAACTCCGTAGCTCCAGCGACGACCCTCGGGAGTCTCCGAGAAAAAAATGCACTCTTGAAATGAAGGACGCGGCCCGGAATCGAACATACAACCTTCGGAGCCCGAGTCAGACGGCTTGACCACTTCACCACGGAGAATCCCGAGAGGGGTGCAATGTGTAATATTAGTAAAGACAGAGAATTTACAGAGGCACGGGGTAAATAATTTGTAAATTAACAGGAAAGTATAAGGAATATATTTCTTACCTTATTTTTCATTTCCTTCTTGTTTCTTCAGCTGCTGGTTAATAAAGTGTACACAAGTATTCATGTTAGCTTTTTATATTGAGTTCGTGAAAGCTTCCAAATAGCTGTGCGTTAATGTGCGTATGGAGTGACCAGAAATGATACCGCAATTTAGTCATCATGTGTCCATTTTTAAGGATCTGTTCAGCTGTCTGTGTAGTTTGTTCACACGTACACATGCGTGACAGACCCGCTTTGAGTCTTCGTGAAAGACTGTCTACTCTGCTGTTTACCGTTCAGAGACGGAACATGATTACTTGTTTTGCACTATGAAAATAGTTGTCAGCGTTTCTTTTATATTGAGGCAACTCCCCCGATGTGTCTCCACCTTGCCGTGGTGGGGGAGCTTGCGTGTCCCATTGACCCCATCTGCTTGCCGATGGATGAAAACTACATATCGGACAGCTTATGGGATAGGGGCCAGACTAAGAGAGACACAACCTGCTGCTCTGCAGGTAGACTGAGAATAGCAGTCAAAAGATTAAATCAGGTACACGAAGGCAGAAGACCTTGGTCCGGACAATACTCTAAGGCACAAACCCTCGGATCTGAGAGCCGGGCCGATACCCACCTACCGAAAAATAGAGGTGAGATACTGAGCAAGCTACATGCTCAGGTCTGATACATGTTCGAAGGCTCTCAGCTGGGGGATATGAGGGATTCCCGGATGAGAGAGCCTGTCCGTTTCTCGTTCACTGCTGCACGAATGTAAGGTGCTGAGCCGGCAGCACATGTAGCCTACCTCGTGAGCGAGTACAAAAAGTCAGAAAAGTGCTCCAGTCGAACGAAATTGTTACGAAAACTGTCTGTATCTAACTCATAGAGAGTGTAGACAAAAGTGGAAAAACGCACGGCACAATGGAACGCACGGCGAGCGAACCTATTGCGTGGTCCGAAGTCAAAAGCAAAAGCTTACCGAGTGGATGTCGCCGGCAGTCTGACAATTCCTGGTGTGTGCTTGCGCGACCAGTGGCAAGCGAGATGCCCAACACATGGAAGTGAGGAACTGAAGCAACCATGAGCAGGACGTGGCAACTCCTCGGGTGATCCCAGTCTCAGAGCAATATGTGCCAGCTCTGCAATTATGGAAGCCTCCTTGGATAGCGAGGGAATGTCCATGGTCTGCCCCTGCCTTCCCCTGAGGGCTGATGTCGTTGACCGTTCTATCTTGACCAGCTGAGATGTGGGCGGCATCACAACAATAAGTCTAACGTGCCTCGAAACCCGAGGAAGGCTAACCTCATTAAACAAAAATGCCCGCCGAAGCCGGAAGTGCCGTCCTACGGGTGGCAAAATAAAAATTGGCACTACGCATTTACGTCCGAGTGAAACGTCTCGTCCGAATGTCTCTTGTGCTAGGAACAGCTCTGACTACCTAGTTTCCGAATGCCGCTCTTGTTCGGAACAGCTCTGACTAGGTAGTTTTCCGAATGTCCGTCGTGCCTGGAACAGTTCTGAAGGGCACAAAGACAAGCACATGTCCGTGTCGAAAACTCGCTGAGTGGATATCGTCTGCAGACTGGCCTGGTTTGTGCGGGAGTGGACCGTGTGAAGGAACGCCCAATATATTGAAGTGAGGATTTAAAGCAGCCATGAGCAGGACGTGACGATTCCCTCGGTGAGCCCAGCACCAGGGCGCTATGTGTTTGCCCTGCAACTATGGAAGCAACATTGGATGGCGGAAAATGCTATGGACTGTCCCTGCCTTCCTTTTAGGGATGATCGTTGTCTTCGACCGTTCCAACTTGTCCAGCTGGGGTGTAGATGGCCCCACAAAAGTGAGTCTCCCAGGAATGCTACCTGGTAAAAAAAAAAAAGCACGCTATCGTCGGATGTGTTGGCCTACGGGTTTCGGCCCAAGGGCGCATAACAGACACACCGCAATCACATCTGAAAAAATACTCCGGATGAACGCAAAGAAGAGAAGAAGATATTGAGGGGGAAAAAATAACACACACACTAGGTAGGTAGGGAGGTAGGTAGGTAGGTAGGTAGGTAGATAGGTATGTAGGAGGTAGGTAGGTAGATCGGTCGGTCGGTCGGTCGGTCGGTCGGTAGATAGATAGATAGATAGATAGAGAGAGAGAGAGATTAGATAGATAGATAGATAGATAGATAGATAGATAGATAGATAGATAGATAGATAGATAGATAGATAGATAGATAGATAGATAGATAGATAGATAGATAGATAGATAGATAGATAGATAGATAGATAGATAGATAGATAGATAGATAGATAGATAGATAGATAGATAGATAGATAGATAGATAGATAGATAGATAGATAGATAGATAGATAGATAGATAGATAGATAGATAGATAGATAGATAGATAGATAGATAGATAGATAGATAGATAGATAGATAGATAGATAGATAGATAGATAGATAGATAGATAGATAGATAGATAGATAGATAGATAGATAGATAGATAGATAGATAGATAGATCCCCGCCCGAAGCCGGGCCTTGTCAGCTAGTTTATTTATATAATCACGTTTCACGAAAGAACCCCCATTTGGAGACACCTCTGAACAATCTCGTTTAACTTCGCGCTGTTTGTTTCAAAACGTAAGTCACGAGAAAATTTTTTTAAATGCGGGGATGGGTCTTGGTGAAGCTGTAATACTGTTAAAATGATGGACTTAATCTCAGACCCGTAATTTATATACCGCATATAAGCAAACTTTGAAATCTGCTGTACAATCTCCAGAACAAAAATTTTTTTGTTGGGTGGACATAATGATAAGGTTATATGCTAAAACTCATTTTCCCTCAGTTGGTTACTGAGATATTGAATTTTATATTGAGGCAACAAAAAAAAAAAAAAAAACACTATAAATGTGACAGTCTCGTGTTTGACTGAACCATCTCCTCGAGCGCTGCGTGTTGGACACTTTTCAGTAAATCCTGATCCTGAATACTAACGTTAAGATTCTGGTAATTGAAACTGACAGACCGCAGACCCCGAGGTAGACCAAGAAGGCGGTGGAGAGATAATATATATACAGACCTACAAGCACTTGGAATCAACGACTGGCAAGAGAAGGTCAACCAGAGAGACGAATGGAGACGGATTGTATTTGCAGCAAAGAACCTCAATGGCTCAGAACGCTGAAGAAGAAGAAGAGATTGTTGGCGGTTTTCAACTATCCATTTATTCCTATATCACGCACGCACACAAACACACAAGCTAAACATACAGACTAAGAGACAGAAATAAGCATAATGAAACAGACAGATAATATACAGATAAAAGGTCAGAGAGAGAGAGAGAGAGAGAGAGAGAGAGAGACAGAGAGAGACAGAGAGAGAGAGAGAGAGAGAGAGAGAGAGAGAGAGAGAGAGAGAGAGAGAGAGAGAGAGAGAGAGAGAGAGAGAGAAAGAGCATCAGTGTCCTTCGCCATTAGGCGTACCCATTCAAACTTCTACTTGTAATTTACATCCCCAAGTCAAGGACGAGAAGTCAACATTTTAGTCCAAATGACCGGTATACTGGCCGAACCCACTACCCCGACAACATAACAAAGGAAGTACGAGCCATCGATCGTACCCATTCCGCCACGGTGACCTCTACGCTAACACACATTGTGTTTAACCTGATACCGCCATACCTTGCTGCAGTCACAATTCTTCCAATTCTCTGTTTTTGTAGCGGCTTCGATTTCCTATACAAGCTGACAATCCTCTCCAAAACTGCTGACAGCATGGCTTGAAAAGATTGTAATATCGACTTTTACATATCGAAAAGGAGCGAGTCACATCGTTGCACTGCAGATGGCTACTACGAAGATAGCTGCAATTGACGTCAACACCTCAGGCAAACCATGCGGTACATTCGTGCCTCACTTATCAGGGTGTGTCTTCCTTAGAGGAGTCACTGTATGTCTGCCAAGATGGCAGTCTAAACTTGATTTGCATTAATACGATGGGAAGTCATTACATCAGTGAGAACCAGAACGTTGTGCGTGTGTTGTTTCTTAAGATAGTCCCCTTGCTTGGCAACACACTTGGTCTACCTGTCCACTATTTCGCGGTTGCCTTCAAGGGAAAAGTTTTTGGGTGTGGCCTTAAACCAATGTTGCACCACCGCCATTACCTCGTTGTCGTCTGCAAACCTCTGACCCCCGTAAATGTTCTTTCAGAGGTTAAAAACAAGTGAAAGTCCAGTGGCGCCAAGTCAAGACTATTTGCTGGATGTTTCAAGACGTCAAATTTCAAAGCAAGTGGTGTATCCACTGTGTGCGCAACCGTATGAGGGTGGGCGTTGCCGTGCAGCAACAATACTCCTTTTGAGAGAAGTCCCGGGCGTTTTGATCGTATTGCGGGTTTAAATTTCTTCACTAGGGTGTCATTGTTATCGAACATTAGTCAGTTTCACCCCCTTTCCTGAAAATATACCAAAACTGATCATTTGATGTCCCAAAAGATGGTCACCGTGATTTTCTCAGCGAATTTCTGCGTCTTGCATTCTCTCTTAACCGGAGACAACGAGTCTTCCACTGCATGTTTGTGCCTGTCCATACACACTCCTCTGACTCAAACGACTGTCTCTATACTGAACAAACATTCTTCTGTAGATTTCACAAGAGTTCACACCTTTTGACCACTACAGATGAAAAACGCTTCGTTGTTATTCCACAGTGCAACTGGATAGTGCGGCAGCCATATTGTAATCGCATTTATGCATGTGAAGACTGTTCGATCCTCACGACCCTTACATGAGTTAGTGCTTAAGAGCCAGTTTGTGTCATGAAATACGATGTTCCTTTGCCAATACTCTTCCATGCACTGTATAATGTAACTTAATGTAACTAAATGACACCCCCGGGAACTTATATATCAGGCGTTGTCAACCATTTTGTAGCGGCGCGCCAAAGTACTGTTGCAAAGTCAGTCAGCGTGCCATCCTAAGCCAGCCACGGTCAAACTAATATTTGTTTGTTCTAAAGTCCTAAACCGAGCATATGCCAAGTTGTCCTTTCTGAGTTTACCACATAATAACAACACTAACAGTTGGCTACGGTCATCTGGCAGCAGTAAAAGAAAGTGAAGAAAAATAACGAATTGGTGGTGGAGATGGTCGTGAGATAATAAAATAATACAATGCAAATAGTCAAAGCCAATCATTGGTGCTCCACGCATACTCAGTTGCTACATTCTTACCTCCAATGTCAAACAACTTTCGTTTTAGACAATATATGTGAAAAAAAGGGAATATATGCTTCTCATTAACTAAAAGGTTTTATTTCTTTAATAAGATCATATTCTGTATTTCAAATCACACGGGGTCCCGTTCAAAATCGTTCCGTGCGCCAAGCTTGGCACGTGTGCCGTAAGTTGCCAACGACTGACTTACATTGTTATGCCCTGCTAAAAGTATGCGTTATGTTGTTTTATCCAGCTAAAAGTATGCTTTACATCGTTTTGTCTTCGTAAAAGTACACCTTACATCGTTATATCGTGCTAAAAGCATATTTATATGGTCTAGTCCCCCTTAATGTGTACCTTAGATAGTAATGTCACCTGAAAAGTGTAGCTTACATTGTTTGGTTACACTAAAAGTATACATTACACCGTTTGATCACACTAAAGGTACACTCAATCTAAGATGCAATGTTTCATCTTCGACACCCACTATACCAACTGCCGGTCTCCCTGGTCTAGGTGTTAAACGACTTTCTCCGTAATCCCGTTTATCCACGTAGGGTAACGCAGCGCGCGATAATTGGAAGCGGTTCTCGCCGCGTTAGTAACTTACGGGATAAGTGAGCCGCAGAAAGCAATGGTAAACTACTCAGCGTAATCTTGCCAAGAAATCAACGACAGCGGTAAAATACGGGTTTCCTTGTGAAAATACCCAATCCGTACTGGGCTTGGGACCCGGTACAGTCTAAGCCCCGGTCAGACACCGCTATTCCGGCCACCCCTCGCACTGGCCATCGTTCAAGACATGCCGCTGTAACAGTTTGGGTAGCATGCGATTCTGGGAAAGAATACAGTAACCGGATGTTGGTGGAGTAATCCCCCTGCCCCGTTCTTGTGATCAGATCGCTGTGGACAATAATACCATTATTGTCCCGCTACTTTGACAGTGTCTCAGACTGGCCTGCTTCTTACACCACTGCAAGCTTTCAAACGTCTACGTAACAAGATCCCGCCTGTCTCGTGTTGCAGGATGAGAAGGTGGGAGGGAGAGAAGGAGAGGTAGATCCGAGAGATAGATAGAGAAGACAGGGAAGGGAGAGATCCGAGAGATATATAGAGTGTGAGAGAAATACTGACAGACAGAGAGAGAGAGAGAGAGAGAGAGAGAGAGAGAGAGAGCGCGAAAGAGGGAGAGAAGCGATAGCGGGTAGAGATTAAGCGCGACACAGACAGACAGACAGACAGACAGACAGACGGACGGACGGGCGGGCGGGCGGGCGGACGGACGGACGGACGGACGGACGGACGGACGGACGGACGGACGGACGGACAGACAGACAGACAGACAGACAGACAGACAGACAGACAGACAGACAGACAGACAGACAGACAGATAGATAGATAGATAGATAGATAGATAGATAGATAGATAGAGGGGCTTAGAGAGATGAGAGAGAGAGAGAGAGAGGAGTGTGTGTGTGTGTGTGTGTGTGCGCGCGCGTGCGAGCGTGCGTATATGTGAGTCTTTCGGAAGCCTATAACAACATCTAGACGAGTAACTTAACCGCGATAGACGAACTAACACTGTCTCCGGGTGCATGCTTCAGAGAGTCCAGAATGCATGACTGTAGAGCTGATGGACGGCCACATCTGGACGCCTCGAACCCTCCAGAACTTGTGTGGATTTGTCACCTAGGTCATGCCGAGGTGTGCGGAATCAACGAAAACCAGAATTAGAATTTGCCTACAACATGGTGTATTTTTATGACTGTACAGTGTTTGAAAATAGTGCCGGTCCAAGTTTTGTATTTACCTATTATGTTGCATGAACTTTACAGAGGGTGAATACAAAACTTGGACCGGCAATATTTTTAAACACTGCACAGTCATTAAAAATACACCCTATAGAACACAATTACAAGCGGCAGAATGGACCTTGCGGGTAAAACTTTCTTCATCGCACAAACAGAAACGAGACTGCTGATATGTGGACTTTTAAAAACAGATGCCGTAGCCACACTGAAGATGGACAGAGGGGATCAACTGTGGGTAATAAGTGACAACTCGATGTATTGCAACACATCTCTTGGTGAATCTTCTGGATTAGGCTGCCTGAGCGAGGACCGGAGTATGCAACCGGTAGGAAAGAAAGCAGATGAGGCCGGTTCTGACAGCACTCAGCAGGGACACTTAGTATCTACGCCTTTTGAATTCTGCTTGGAGAAACCAGGTCCTTATCGGTTTCTTCCGAGTGCAGTGAGGTGGATTATGAATCATAACAATATTCAGAGAGATTCCAATGCCAGCCATATTTAGTCTAACAGATCTCCAGGGATTCCCTTTTTTTTTTTTTTTTTTTAACACTGGTCCAATGGCATAACGGTGGGAGCCGTGGTGGAGTCAGGTTGTAAAGCTCACCTAGGCTCCCGAGATGAAGGTTCTGAAACAAGAGCGGGCGATATGGAAGCAGATGGCCTTGCTTTGATTATGATGGTATGAGGCGTCAGTTGTTCAGAAAGCATTGGCAAACTACTGAACGTGAAATTGTCTTGTAAATCACAAACAGCCAATACATGCCGAGGCTGGCAGCAGCGTTCTCAAGGAGAGGGGTGGGTACGGGCGGGGAAGAGAGAAACAAGAAAGGAGAGTTGCAGCCAGAGAAAAACACAGAGAGAGAGAGAGAGAGAGAGAGAGAGAGAGAGAGAGAGAGAGAGAGAAAGAGAGAGAGAGAGAGTTAAGAAAAAGAGAAAAAACGAGAGAGAGATAGAGAGACAGTTAAGACAGAGAGAGAGAGAGAGAGAGAGTTAAGAGAGAGAGAGAGAGAGAGAGAGAGAGAGATGGGGAACGGCGGGGAAGGGAGAAACAAGAAGGGAGAAAGCCAGGTCCAGAGAAAGACACAGAGAGAGGGAAGACAAAGAGAAAGAACGAGAGAGGGAGGAAAGACAAAGAGAAAGAACGAGAGAGAGAGTTAAAACAGAGCAAGAACCAGAACCAGAGCGAGAGAGAGAGATAGAGAGAGAGAGAGAGAGAGAGAGAGAGAGAGAGAGAGAGAGATGGTGAACGGTGCGGACGGGATAAACAAGAAGGGAGGGAGTCAGGGCCAGAGAGAGACATAGAGACAGGGTTGAGAGAGAGAGAGAGAGAGAGAGAGAGAGAGAGTCCAGGAGTAGCAAGAACGAAAGAGAAAGAGAGAGAGAGAGAGAGAGAGAGAGAAAGAGAGAGAGAGAAAGGAAGAGAGAGGGGTAAAGTGCCAGCGTGGCAGTGACAACATAACCACTCGAGTGCCGATACGGAAGTAGATCGCTTTGCGTTGATTTCGATGGTATGAGGCGTCGGTTGTTCTGAAATCAATGGCAAACTAATAAACGTAGAATTCCCAAGCAAATCGCCTACATCGTATAAGTGCTGAGGCTGACTGCAACCCCTGCAAAAAACAAACTTTTAACCATCCGTGCAGTATGTGCAGTGTGTAAAACGGGTCCTCTACTTGACAGCGCTACAGTTCACCGGGACACACGTATCCTACGAATGGTCCAGCCGTACAACAACCACAGCCGTCGGCAAAGAGTAGACCAAAAGGACTCTACCATGGCAAATTATTAGGAAATTAAAACCTACCCAAAGGTAGATAAAGCAAGTGACCTTGGATGGAATCTGACCAGTGGTAGTATACCTGACACAAAACGCGTGCCCAAGCCGGACACACTGACCTGTGAAGTGAGCAACTAGACGTGAGGCTCTTCCCTGGGAACAGGAGTGAAGAAGAGGAAGATACAGAGCCGTGGTTTCTGCAGAAACTCCGTGTTTTTCTCCCTCGCTACACAGACGGCTCCTGTTTGCAGGACAGAGCTGCGCCAGTGTGGCAGGATCAAATCGTGGCTCATGAGATGTTGAATAGATGGCGGCTTATTATAAGTGATCTAAACAAGATACAAGCCTCGGGCGGCTATTTTTATTCACTGCTCCCTTTATCTCTTCCCCGCACATATGTTGCTGCTGTTGTTGGTGTTGTTGTTGCGGTTATGAATGTTGAAAATACTGGGTGAGCGGCACGCGCATGGTGTTAAATATAGACGTGAAGAGACAACGACGCGTGGGTCTAGTTACATAACAAGAAGTGGGTAGAAGTGGTGGTGCTGGGTGGGAGGTGGGGAGAGGGGGTGGGGTATGAGATAACTAAGAAGTTGGAATAGATGTGTGAGTACCGGCGAAATGGTGATTGCATGAATGACAATGAGAGAGGTGGGAGATGGGAGGGGGGAGGGGAGAGAGGAGGGCGATAAGGCGATAGTGAGCGAGAGACGCAAGACAGAGAGAAGAAAGGAGGCGGGGGGGGGGGGGGGAAATAGGAAAGGAGAGAGTCTCAGATGCAGAAGCAGAGTAAGCGGCAGAGTCAGGCCATATGAGACTTGTAAAGTAAAGCGTGTTGTTGTTGTTGTTGTTGTTGTTGTTGTTGTTGTTGTTATTGTTGTTGTTGTTGTTGTTGTTGTTGTTGTTGTTCGAACTCCATTGTTCGAGTTATTCACTCTACTGAAACATGAAGAGTGTGTGAAATCTAATTGGGGATGGGGTGGGGGAGAGAGAAAGGGATGAGAACAAAGCCAGAGACAGAGAAACAGAGAGATAATGAGAGAGAAAAATAAAGAAAGATGGCAACAGCGGGTGGAGATTAAGTGAACAGAGAGAACGGCACTTAGAGAGAGAGAGAGAGATACAGAGAGAGAGAGAGAGAGAGAGAGAGAGAGAGAGAGAGAGAGAGACAGACAGACAGACAGACAGACAGACAGACAAATACAGAGAGAGATACAGAGTGAGAGAGAGAGAGAGAGAGAGAGAGTGAGAGAAGAGGGACACCGAGAGAGAAAGAAGACAAGGTTGCGGGTGGTTAGATGGATAGGTGGACATACGAGTTGGCGGGTGGTTAGATGGATAGGTGGACATACGAGTTGGCGGGTGGTTAGATGAATAGGTGGAACGAACGAACGAACGAACTAACGAACAAACTTTATTTTCAAAGGGTTAAGAATTGGGCCCCGTCTGAATTCTTCCCTTCTTCTCTATTTCCTCTCATACATTATTTCAATCAACATCCCTTATGAAGCTTATCTTAGACAACAAATGAACAATAAGCATTAAAACGCATGAAAAGTAATCAATAATACATCACTCACTGAGACAATGTTTAACACTGGCCTTATAAATACCCAAGAAAGGTGTAACGTACCATACATATGGGAATGTTTATTGGCTGGTTGTCGTTTGAGATAATTTTCCATTATTATTGTGTTTTTTTTTTTTTTTTTTTTTTAAGGGAGGCGTGTAGTCTGTATTGAGAAAGTGTTCAAACAGGTTGCGACTGTATGTATAGTGACTGGTGAAGTCCTTGATTTCTTGTGGAAGATTGTTCCATAACAGAGCGGCAGAGTATGCTAAGCTTGTTTTATATGAGTCTATCCTAGGTTTAGGGGCATGAATTATATTTAATGGTTCACTATGTCTTGCGTTATATTTGAACAATGGCCATCTTGGAGCATTTTGAAATATGATTTTGTGAATTGTGGACAGACAAGATGATGGGTGGTTAGATGGATAGGTAGACAGACGAAGTGGCGTGTAATTAGATGGATAAGTTGATAGACGAATGGCGGGTAGTTAGATGGATAGGTGGACAGACGAAATCGCGCATAGTTAGGCGGACAGGTGAACAGATTAGATGACCGGTAGTTAGACAAGAAAGGTGGACATATGAATGGCAGTACACACATGCAAATAGACAGGCGATGGTGGGGGGGGGGGAGAGAGAGAGAGAGAGAGAGAGAGAGAGAGAGAGAGAGAGAGAGAGAGAAGGCGTGAGGTTTAAAGTCGGACATAGACAGACAGATCATATGTTATGAAGCCGGGTTGTAAACACAATTGTCTGCTCACGCTGACCCTTACATAGCAAGCTACAAGAACAGGCGTGCAACAAACAAGCAGAAACAAACTCATCCCCAGTACGGGCATCTAGTCCTCCTACGAGAGCTCGGTATCACCATAGCACTCAGTTCTTACTGATGCGGCAGCGGCCATCGTGATGCTGTCACCATAGTGTGCCCTGTAGCCCGCTTGCCAGTCTTCATACACTGTCTCATTAATCACCCCTGACCGTGGCTAGCGGCAGCCGCTGTCCTGTGTCCATAACCCGTTCCATGTTCACAAGTTTTCACTCATGACGCTCATGTAGCTCTGTGACAACCATCTCTCTCTCTCTCTCTCTCTCTCTCTCTCTCTCTCTCTCTCTCTCTCTCTCTCTCTCTCTCTCTGAAGAAGAAGAAGAAGAAGAAGAAGAAGAAGAAGAAGAAGAAGAAGAAGAAGAAGAAGAAGAAGAAGAAGAAGAAGAAGAAGAAGAAGAAGAAAACAAAATACGGGGCCGTTATGTCTGGACAGGAATTCTGCAGACAATGAGCATCCCGATGTCCGTTGCGGGGCATCTTGTCCAGGGCCCGATTGTAATCAGATTGGCTGTAATTGAGGCAAAGTTCTCTCACACAATGAGGAAATTGTGTAGCATCCAACATTATCGATTACTTGCCTACAAACAAAATTACTTCCGGAATTACATTCCTAGCTGCAGGAATTACATTTATAGCTACAGTAAATAACACAATCTTCTGGGGCTGGCTTAGAAGAAAGACGTCCACCCCTAGAAGACATTACCAGCCTAAGCTTAGCCTCAGCCAGTCCGTATGTGCGTTGCTAAAACATGATCTTCTCACATTCTTAAATGCATCTCCAAAACGTGAAGTTATAGAAATAGTCTTGAAAGGGAACGAGTGAAGATGGTACTTTTTCTACTGAGTCTAGAGAATAGACTCTACACCAGTGGTTCTCAACGGGTGGGGAATCCCCCCCCCTCCGGGGGGAGGGGGAGGGATTTTAGGGTTTCCAAGGGGGATAGGGGGGAATTAAGACTATTTCAAGATCGCGCCAATACAAGAACCGATTACTTGATATGATTTCCCCATCATACTTTACGGGTGTGTACTTCTCGGCCTTCTGAAAACGTTTTATAACGTAAATAGACCGGCAAATCACGTTTTATGTAGTCTTCTAGACTTGTTCTAGCATGTGTTATTAAATTTAGCTTCAATTTTTACGAATGCTGTGTAGCGGGGCGGGGGGGGGGGGGGAATTTATAGGGAGGACATACGAAGGGGGGGGGGGAGGATGACATTCTGAACATATGGTGAAGAACCACTGCACAACACCATTCTCACTCCGAGAGATGCAGGCCCTTTTGAAAAGACCGAAACGACAATGCATGGTACGTGAGAATTTAAACAGAAAATTGTCCAGAGCAAAAACTAATCAACCTGGGAGATAACACTCCAGCAACCTCATCTGGAAGTTAATATTCCAACAGCCTCTTCTGGAAGTTACCATTCTAACAGCCTTATCAGGAAGTCACCATTCCAACAGCCTCATCTGGAGGCTATCATTCGAACAGCCTCATCTGTAAGTTATTATTCCAACAGCCACACATGGAAGTTAATATTCCAACAGCCTCATCTGGAAGTTACCATTCTAACAGCCTCATCTGGAAGTTAGTATTCCAACAGCATCAACTTGAAGTTAATATTCTAACAGTCTCATCTGGAAGTTAATATTTCAACTGCCTCATCTAGAAGTTAATATTCCAACAGCCTCATCTGGAAGTTAATATTCCAACAGCCTCACCTGGAAGTTCATATTCCAATAGCCTCACTTGGAAATTAACATTCCAACAGCCTCATTTCGAAGTTAACATTCCAACAGCCTTTTCAGAAACCTCCCGTAACATCCTATTATAGCCTCATTCCCCAGTTGACCAACGCAGACAGCCGCTGTAGGGATGTTTACAGTGTAGAGCCACGATTCAGATGATTAACATGGAGTGCCACGGTCCAGATGATTAACGTGGAGAACGACTGTCCCGCAGACTACACAAGTCAACCCCCACCTCCGCGTGGTGCAGACCGGGCAACCATGACCGCGAGGTCATGGGCTAACGGGGCTATGGCTCGCCATAGGGGATGGACTCCCTGTGGTCAGATTAGTGTCCTAAACCTGCGACTGGCCTAGCAAGCCGGCAGGGGATCATCATAATGCTCGTAGAAAAACTAAGAAATATAAACGGACCGACTGATGGGAATAGCGGACACCAGAACAAAGAGGAAAGGATGCAAGGAGCTCCACCGCAGTTACACGTTTGTTTACTCTGGAGTAAAACAGCAAGAAAGGGCAAGACACGGTGTTGGAATAGTCATCGAACCACGGCTTGCAAGAGGAATACTAGAAATAAAGTATATATCAGAAAGAATCATAACAGTGAAAATAAAAGAACAAACAATTACAACACATGTACAAATATACGCACCATGTAATGCAAACAATAATGAGCAAGAATGCGAGGACTTCTACGAAGACATACATGACGTGCTAAATAAAATAGATAAGCAGGACAACATCATAGTTATGGGAGACTTCAATGCAAGACTAGGACATAACAGAGTGGGCATAGAAAAACATCTGGGAGCATTTGGAGACAAGCAAAATGAAAGGAATGATAACGGAAGTAGACTATTGGAGCTTTGCAGCCAACACGACCTCTATATAACAAACACATTCTATAAACATAAGGATTCACAAGTAGACACCTGGTATAAATAGAACGATCTAGATACTAAAAGCCAAATTGATTTTATATTAACAAGAAACTACAGAAAGAGAAATATATTAGATGCAAGGGCAGTGCCCAATTTCAGTATAAACACAGATCATAAAGCAGTCGTTGCCACAATAAGAACAATCAGAAGAAGAAAACAAAGAGCAGGAAAATTCATGCCATGCGAATCAGTAAACTTAAAAAACCTTAAATACGAGGCAGCAAGAGAAAATTATGAGAAAGAACTAACTGAACTCTTTGAAAAATTACCTGCAGAAAGAAAAACAGTGGAAGAAGAAGAATGGGAAATGTTCAAATCAAGCATTTTAAATACTGCAAAAATAACATATGAAACCACGAAAAAACGCAAAACACGGTTAAAGAAAATAACAAGTTGGTGGAACGCAGAAGTAAAGGAAGCGGTAAAAGACAAAAAGGAAAAATATAAAAAGTGGTTGAAGAGCAAACAGGAATGTGACTACATAGAATATAGAATAGCGAGAAGACGTGTGAATAGAATAGTAAAGAGGGAAAAACAAAAAAGACTGGGACGAGTATGGAGAAACCCTAAATAAAAACTACAAGGAGGCAACTAAAAACGTCTACAAAAAGATAGGTGAAATGCGAACCAGAGGAGAACCCTTTGGCCCAACTGAAATAGTTAACAGCGAAAATAGAGAACCAATAAGTGAACAAAAACAAATCCTAATAAAATGGAAGCAGTATTTCGTATGAAGAAAGGAAAAACAGCTGGGCCAGATGAAATCACAATAGAAGAATTAGAAGTATTGGGAGAATTTGGAGTAGATATATTAACCAAAATGTTGAATGATATTTACAGCAGTGGATATTTACCCAGTGATATGCTGAAATCTTTATTTATAGCTATACCAAAAAGACCAGGAGCAATTGATTGTGAAGATTTTCGTACAATTAACCTTATAAACCATATCACTAAGCTTCTACTCAGAATCATAATGAAAAGAATCAAAAAGAAAATAAAAATGGAAATTAGTGAAGAACAGTATGGATTTGTGGAAGGAAAGGGCACAAACAATGCAATTTATACATTACGGACACTAGTAGAAAGGTCAATAGAGAAACAGAGAGACATATATTTGTGCTTCATAGATTATACTAAGGCATTTGATAAAGTAAAACATGATGAACTGATTAAAATGTTGGAAGATATCAACATTGATGGAAAAGATTTAAGAATAATAAAGAATGTTTACTGGAACCAAGTAGCAGCAATTAAAATGGGAAATAAAGAGGGTAGTTACGAACAGATAAAGCTAGGAGTACGACAAGGGTGTGTCTTGTCACCAGATCTTTTCTCCCTGTATAGCGAAGTAATAATGAGAGAGATCAAAGAGATGCCAGGAATACTAGTTGGAGGTTATAATATAAATAATATACGCTATGCAGATGACACAGTATTGGTGGCGGATAATTCAACAGACCTACAACAATTATTAGACGTTGTAGTAACAGAGAGTGCAAGGAAAGGACTCTCCTTGAATATCAAGAAAACAGTAACAATGGTAATATCAAAGAAAATGGTGACACCAAAATGTGACATAGAAATAGAAGGGAAAATCCTTAACCAAGTTGATAATTTTAGATACCTAGGGGCATTTATAACATCAGATGGAAGATGTACAACAGAGATTAGGAGTAGAATAGGGCAGGCAAAAGCCGCTTTTCAGAAAATGAAGAGTATCTTATGCAATAAGTCACTATCACTGAATGTAAGAAAGAGAGTGCTGAAATGCTATGTAGAACCAGTTTTGCTGTATGGCAGTGAATCTTGGAACATAAATGAACAAATTAAGAAGAAATTACAAGCAACAGAGATGTGGTTCCTGAGACGAATGTTGCGAATTCCTTGGACTGCCAGAGTAACTAACGACGACTGCCTGAAACAGGCTAATGAAACTAGAACATTATATACAACAATAAGACAGAGACAAACATCTTTCTTTGGTCACGTGATGAGAAGAGAGGCATTGGAGAACATCGTAACAACTGGAAATATCGAGGGGAAGAGAGGCAGAGGTAGACCAAGAGAAGTGATGATGGATGGATTGAGACGGTGGCATGGAGGAATATCAGCACCAGAGTTGATCCAGAAAACCAAAGACCGAGATCTATGGAGAGCCATGAACGCCTACGCCAGCCGGCACGGCACTTGATGATGATGATGAGTATTTCGAACAACTTCTCAAAATCCCATCAGATGTCACAGGAATTCAAGAGACCTATACAGATGTCGCCGAAGAACTAGAACCAGACATACTAAAATAAGAAATTATAGAAGCCATCAGATTAGCCCCATTGAACAAATCACCAGGACAGGATGAAATACCAAATGAACTAATTAAAGCAGCAAGAGAAGTAGGAACAGCTTGGCTACATAGACTATTCAACCATGTTTGGGTAGAACAACAGACACCACGAGACTGGGGAAACGCCATAATTATCCCAATTTGGAAAAACAAAGGCAGCAAAAGAGACTGCACACAATACAGAGGCATTTCACTGTTGAGTCATACTGGGAAAATATTTTGCAAAATTCTAGAAAAAAAGATTACGAACTACTTTAGAACCCCAGCTAAGCGAAACACAGCTTGGGTTTAGGAAAAACAAAGGATGCATAGCTGCCATTTTTGCTCTTAGACAACTTATAGAAAAATCAATCGAATTCAATGAAACACTCTACTTAGCCTTTGTCGACCAAGAAAAGGCACTCGATAGAGTAGATAGAAACAAGCTGTGGGAAATCCTTAAACAATATGGAGTGAGTACACATCTAACAAACCTTTGTAGAAGTTTATACAACAACAGTGAATGCATAGTGAGAGCAACTGGGGGACACTCAGAACCCTTTACCATAAGACCTGGAGTACAACAAGGTTGTATCATGTCCCCTCTCTTGTTCATAACATATATAGACAACATATGTAAAGAAACCAGCGAAGCAGAGACAGCAAGAATACCGCATGACGAGAACACAGAAGAAGAACCATCTGTAAATATAACCATTAGAGAACTCCTGTTTGCGGATGACCAAGCACTAATAGCAAAATCAGAAGCTGAATTACAAGACCATATGAATAGTCTAAACGAAATGTGTAGGGAACATAACATGAAAATTAGCACAAGCAAAACAGAGGTAATGACTATAACTAAAGAAGAACAAACAACAACAATTCACCTAAACGAACATCCCTTGAAACAAGTAAAGAGTTTCAAGTACCTAGGAAGTATAATATCATCAAATGGCAGATCAGAAGAAGAGATCGAAAATAGGTGCAATAAGGCAAATCAACTCATTGGACAAATGGCACCAATACTAAAGAACAAACATGTATCAATAACTACTACGAAAGCACTTTACAACACAATCTTCCTGCCAACTCTATGCTACTAATGCCAAACCTGGACAATGACAGAAAAAGAGAAAAGAAACATCACAACAACAGAAATGAGATTCCTGAGAAGAATACTCAACGTATCAAGAAGAGATACCAGCCATGGTACACAACCTGTGGTGATATTGACAGATGCAAAATCCGTAATAGAGGCGCTCCTGTCTGGGAAATTGCCAGTTCTGAGAACACTACTTTCTGAACTTAGCAGTCATCGTAAGATCACCATACAGTGGATACCATCCCACTGTGGAGTCCCCGGAAACGACAGAGCTGATCGATTGGCTAAGGAAGGAGCAACAGAAGAACAACCTGATGTGCCTATTACATACCACCAAAAGAAAAGAATGATCAAATCAATCAGAAGGCCACCAAACCTTACTCAAGACGACTACCACGTTATGGACAGACCAGAACAGGTCATTCTTCTGCGCCTCAGAACAGGACACAATAGATTACGCAACCACATGTATACAAAATTCAAGATTGGTGACTCAGCCATGTGCACATGTGGTTTGGCGTCGCAGACATCAGAGCACATACTCCAGGATTGCCCAAACTACAACATATCCAGGCGAACCTTCTGGCCTAGAGAGACAACAGTGGAAGATAAACTCTATGGACCGCTGAATGAACTAAAAAGGACTGTTAGATTCATACAAGAGACAACATTGCAGTTGTAAACATATTTCAGGCGAACGAAAGAAGAAGAAGAGATAAGATCAGAAATGAAGAAATCAGGACTAAAATGGGGGTTAAAGCAGCACTAGATTTTATCAGAAAACAGCAAGTCAAATGGTTTGGCCATGCAAGTAGGTTACCATTCAACAGCATACCACAACAAGCAATGATGTACAGACCAGATGGAATCAGAGGTAGAGGCCGACCACGTAAATGTTGGACGGAGGGAATAGCAGAGCCCATGGGAATATCGATATATGAAGCCCATAATCGGGCACTCTCACGAAGTTTATACTTCACCTCGACACCGCAAGGTACAAGAGGAACATGATGAGATGAGATGAGAGACTGTCCAGATGATTAACGTGGAGAACCACTGTCCAGATGATTAATGTGGAATGCCACTATCCAGATGATTAATGTGGAATGCCACTATCCAGATCATTAATGTGGAATGCCACTATCCAGATGACCACGTGAAGAACTACTGTCCAGATAACCAGAGTGGAGAACTACTGCCCAGATGACCACGTGGAGAACCACTGTCCAGACGATTAACGTGAAGAACCGTGCCTTTCTACTGACAATTAACTACTGTTCAGACTTCCAACTTGAAGACCCACAGCCTAGATGACCACGTGGAGATTTACTGTCCAGATGATTACCGTGGAGAGAAACCTCAGCTCAGATGATTAACGTGAAAAACTACTGTTCAGATAACCAATGTGGAGTGCCACTGTAGATGACCAACTTCGAGAACTACTGTCCATATGATTCATGTTTAGAACCACTGTCCAGATAACCAAAGTGGAGAATCACTGTCCAGATAACCAACGTGAATGACTACAGTCCAGATAACCAAAGTGGAGAACCACTGTAAAGGTAACCAACGTGGAGAGCCACTGTCAAGATGGCTAAATCACTCTGAAATTTCCCCAGACAAATATCTGAGGTGTGGAATTGCTAATCAACGTAAGAAGCGCCGTCCAACAGAGGACGAGTACAAGAAATTACTACAAGCGTCTGGTCGAAATTACCGTTCAATAGACTGACGTAAAATGTGGATAGGGGTCTTGAGAAGTTCGAGACGCGTGGAATATCCAGCGTTTCTACTGAATGTCTTTAACCTCATCGTCACCGTTGTCATCATTATTATGACATCATCATTTGCCAGGACGAGAGTGCAGATCATACTCCCCTTCCAGAATGGTGATCGTCTGTCATGACTCGCGTGATTTCATTACGTCTCAGTACAGACTTCATCATATCTAAGTACGGATTACATCACGTCTCAGTGCGGGCTACATCATGTCTCAGTACGGACAAATCACGCCTCAGTACGGACTTCGTAACGGCTCAGTACGGATTACATCACGTCTCAGTACGGATTACATCACGTCTCAGTACGGACTACATCACGTCTCAGTACGGATTACATCACGTCTCAGTACGGGTTACATCACGTCTCAGTACGGACTGCATCACGTCTCGGTACGGACTACATCACGTCTCAGTACGGATTACATCACGTCTCAGTACGGATTATATCACGTCTCAGTACAGATTACATCACGTCTCAGTACGGATTACAACACGTCTCAGTAGAGACAGCATTACGTCGCAGTACAGACTACATCACGTCTCAGTATAGACTACAACATGTCTAAGGACGGATTACATCATGATTCAGTACGGACTACATCACGTCTCAGTAGAGACACCATCACGTCGCAGTACGGACTACATCACGTCTCAGTACGGACTACATCACGTCTAAGTATAGACTACAACATGTCTAAGGACGGATTACATCACGTTTCAGTACAGCCTTTATCACGTCTCAGTATAGACTACATCATGTCTCAAACCGGACTACATCATGTCTCAGTACAGACTACATCGCGTGACCACATCATGGCTCAGTACACACCACATCACGTCTCAGTACACACTACATCACGTCTCATTACAAACTACATCATGTCTCAGAATACACTAGACCAAGCTCAGCAGAGACTTCATCATGTCTCAGTACACACTACAATAGTCTCAGTACAGCCTATATCACGTGACCACATCACGTCTCAGTACACACTACATCACGCCTCAGTAAGACTACACCATTTGACCATATCACGTCTTAGTATAAGAGTGTTCTGGATCAATTCTACTCCCTGGTTCCATCGTCTGACACCATCAAACATCAGCTCTCCGTTTGGCTCTACCTCTTCTCTCGCTGGTCGTCACCATCTTCTCTATTGCCTCTCTTCTCATTATCTAACTAGAGAATGCTGTTTGTCTCTGCCTTATAGCTGTCTATAGCGTTCTACTTTCACTGGCCTCTTCCAGGCAATCGTTGTTAGTCATACATTTGCCGTCCAAGGTACTCGCAATATTCATCTCAGAACCCAGATCTCCGTTGAATTTACACTATTTCTAATTCATTTGTTCATATTCCTATAGGTTCACGGCCATACAGCAGAAATAGTTCGATAGAACATTTCAGTAAGTTATTTCTAACATTTAATTAAAGTGATGTGTTGCATATATGGCCGGTCTCCCTGATCTAGAGGTTACACGACTTTCTCCGTAATCCCGTATACGCTCGTGAGTAACGTGAAGTGCGCCAGAATTGGTAGCGGTTCTCTCCGCGTCGGTAACTTACGGGATATGTGAGCCGGTCGCTCAGAAAGCAATGGCAAACTACTGAGCGTAATCTTGCCAAGAAATCAACAATCAGCTGAAAGATGCTGATGTTGACAGCGATGTCCTGTAAAAGGATCATTATCATCATCATCATCACCACCATCATTATCGTCAATCATCATCACCACCATCATCAGCATCATCAATCACCATCATCAATCATCACCACCATCAATCACCATCATCATCATCATCATTACAAGGTCGTTTTCATAACGTTCACAAGATAAACACATCATGTTCCACATCCTTTGCAGGGCGTTGCCATCAACTCCAGGTTGATTCTCCTGGCAAGCAGTTTGACACTACTTGCTGAACGAGAAGTCATCGTTTAAATCCAACAGGCCGGCTTTCGGAATTACCCCACTACCCCACCCTCAACACACAGGAAGTTTAAACGCGAGTGCGATAAACTTATCGGTCACGGTGACCTCTAAACAAATATTATACAACAAAAAAGAAGCACGTAATACCAGAAAGGAACAGATTGGGACAGCCGAATACCCCTGGGTACACACCCAAACAAACGACCCAAAGATACACATCCCTTTCACACAAATGAACAGTTCCGCCATAGCCAGCAGACCATTCAACCATCCAGTCTCCACATCTCCCGGAATAACAACATTACAGCTTTCCACTCTGGAAACGGGCAAATGCAGATCCCTCTTTATTGGCCTCTTGCAGCCCGCATGGGACGCACTTGGCCCGGCTATAAATATCCTTGACTAGCGTCTTCTGAGAAAACCCAAGCAGCGGAGGAAGCAACCGGCGACATCGGTCCATTCAATGCGCTTTGAAATCCAGAATTTATGCAAATAACGGCGTCTTGAAATTTCACTGCTACTTCTCTTGGGAGTCTGCAATACGTAGAAATACCTTATACCGCTTTCTGGGGATCCTCGTGGCAAAAGAACCGTGGGCAGGCCATATAGAGAACATATACAGTAGATGTCGGAGAATTGTGTAATATCACTATAATGGCATCGGCCCCTGAAGAGACGTCAAAGGAAATCAGAATAAAGGATAATTTTGATTGGAATTCCAGACTGAGATTAAAAGGATGGTACATTTTTGTTGGGACAACTTGCGATGTATTGCGTAACAAGATTATTACGGTATGTTGTTGAGGCAACTTTCAAATAATTACGCAAAAAATAGCAATACGGTATGTGGTTGCTTTGGCAACTGTCGATGTATTAGGTCAGATAACTAATATTGTTTGTTGCTGCTTGTGTAACTTATTCCACATTAACATTAAAAGGAAGGTACATTTTTGTTGGGATACTTTCGATGTATTGCGTCACATGAATAAAACGGCATGTTGTTGAAGGACTTTCGGCGTATTACCAAGATGAATAATATGGTATATGGTTGTTTCGGCAGCTCCGATCTATTACCTCAGATGAATAATACGATTAAGTCGATGTTGGGGTAACTTTCGAAGTATTACATCAGATTAAGGTATGTTTTAGTGCAACTTTTATCGTATTACAACAGATGTATTATACTACATAAGAATGAAGATTTTCGTATCATTGTCACAATAGTCAATGTATTATACACGAGTCAAGAGTATAGTATTGTCGCAACAGTAGATATATTATATTAGGATGAAGAGTATGGTATATCAGTATCGATATAATAGATGTTTTATACAAGAGGGGAACGAATTATATCAATGTTCAATGTTTCAATAGTCAATGTATTACACAAGAATGAAGAGTATAGTATATCACAGCCGCGGTTGTTGATGTATAACACTGGGGAACGAGAATGGATTATCACCGTCGCAACAGTCGATGCACTCACTATACAAGGGTAACAAGTAAGAAGCATGAAAAAGCGTTCTGACAGAAGTCGATGTATAACACAAGAGTAATAAGCATGAAACATCGTTGTGGCAGTAGTCGATGTATAACACAAGAGACGTGTATGACACCTCATTATCGCAATTGTCGAGGCAGGGATGAAGATAACGATACCTCGATGCGACAGCAGTCGAAGTTTTTTTTATTTCTTTAACTCAAGCGTAGTCTATAAACGTGCTACTGCTGGGAAATGCAATGGACTTATGTTTGAGTATGGACTTTCTTTCCCTATTACCGGTGCCCCTCGCCATCAGGCAAACGCACTCCGACTACTGAGAAAATCACGTCCCCCAAGTCAAGGACGAAAAGTCAACATTTAATTCCAACTGACGGGTGTAAGGGTTGAACCCCCTAACTCGCCATCAGCGTAGCGCAGCGGAAGTTTCAGAGCGAGCACTATTATCCATTCGGTCGTGCTGACCTCAACAGTCGAAGTATTACTCAAACCAGCTTGTGTGGTACATTATTATCCTAGCCGCATTCGATGTACTACATTAGAGTAATGTGCACTGGACGTAGTTGTGACAATTGTCGATGTACTATTACACAATCGTGAAGTGCACGGTACATGGTGAAGAAACATTCGCCGTACTGCCCAATGAACATGATCGCAATGGTTAACAACAGATGCCAGGAAAATAACAGACACTGAATGGCTATCTAGCTGATCCAAGGTAGACGTATATTTGTTCTTCAAGAAGGCGACACGCTTAAAATAGGTTTTACCTAAGGCGAGTGGTGACCAACTACAGCAGTCCTGTGACGATTAACTGAGATCAGAACAAGCGAACTAAGTAAGTACAAGGAAAGAACGAATACGAAAGTGCTGCAGTAGTAGAAGAGATGGGGCGGAGGAGGAGAAAGATGGCGAAGCGCAGCAGCTGATATAAGAAAAGAAGAAGAGTGGTAAGAAAGAAGAGTACGGGAGGAAGAAGACGAAGAAGAAGAAGAAGAAGAAGAAGAAGAAGAAGAAGAAGAAGAAGAAGAAGAAGAAGAAGAAGAAGAAGAAGAAGAAGAAGAAGAAGAAGAAGAAGAAGAAGGACGACAACAACAATAACAACAACAACAACAACAACAACAACAACAATAATAATAATAATAATAATAATAATAATAATAATAATAATAATAAACGACGACAGCTAGCATCAATGCTAACAACTAGCCCTGAAACTACACAGAAGCTGACGGACCTGTCTGAAGATCCATTGATACACCCCCTCCCCCTCCCCCTCATACCACAATGTAGGACAAGGAGAAAACAGTCCGCAATTATTATTTCCCAAAAGATGAAGTGGGTTTCATAACAATGCCCCTTACAGTCCTGGGCCGTCCCAGGTTGCTGTCCTGAACTGCCTCGGGATTGAAATAAATAAGACCCTTAATGATTGGTCTCTGGATCTTGAACGTGATATTTCTAAAAGAAAGTTTAATGAGGTACTCGTAATGCGCGCTTTGGATATTCGGGAGTGGTAAGGCCAGAGAAGACACCATCGTGGGCCTTCGAATTGGTCAGTTCGAGCGAAAGACAGAGGCGGGTTCTGTGCGTAGACAGCAAGAATCGCTACGGAGGTCAAGAGTCAGCCCGTAGAGTCAGCTTGACATTCATTCCGGAAATGCGGAAATTGGGGACATGAACGAGCTGCAATACTTGCTGGCTCTGCATCTCCAGAAGATGGCCAGCCCGTGGATCGTAACGATGTTACTGACGACCTTAGAGAGATGTGGGGGGGGGGGGGGGGGGCGCTTCAGTGAATTCACATCGTTGCCCAAAATAGGAGACTCGGGAGTAAGAATTGGCACGGCCAAACACGAGAGGCACATCGGGAGAACGAGGGGTCTCGTCAACACAAAATGATACGCGACCAACCAACCGATCAATCACCCACCCACCCAACCAAACAACCAACCGACCAACTAACAAAACTCCACACAATGAGTCCAGAGCCAAGTCTGCTAGAGTGAGAGGCGGGCGTCGCACCCCTAAGCCACTGCCTTCCTCCCAACACCAAATTGAGGATCACTGAATAAAAGTGTTTATGCCGCGCACTAAGCATAACTCACCTTCCTGGTGTCCGCTATGCAGACTGTATCTTTAGTTGAGCGCGGAATTTCTTTTTTTTTTTTTATGGCTGGAGTATTACGCCACTCACATATTTTGAGTTCCTGCCAAGTTCGTTCCAACAGAGAGAGAGAGAGAGAGAGAGAGAGAGAGAGAGAGAGAGAGAGAGAGAGAGAGAGAGTGAGAGAGAGAGAGAGAGAGAGCGGGTGTGTGTGTGTGTGAGAGAGAGAGAGAGAGATACCGCGCGCGGGTGTGTGTGTGAGTGTGTGTGTGTTTGGGTATGCGTGTGTCAGCCTGTTTGTAAACTGCGATGTATGGGACTAACTTAGAATTTACCCATAAGTAGTGGTTACTGGCGCTTGAAAATAAAGCGAATAGTGTGTGTGTGTGTGTGTGTGTGTGTGTGTGTGTGTGTGAGAGAGAGAGAGAGAGAGAGGGTGTGTGTGTGTGTGAGAGAGGAGAGAGAGAGAGAGAGAGAGATAACGCGCGCGGGTGTGTGAGTGAATGTGTGTTTGTGTGTGTGTTTGAGTATGCGTGTGTCAGCCTGTTTGTAAACTGCGATGTATGGGACTAACTTAGAATTACCCATAAGTAGTGGTTACTGGCGCTTGAAAATAAAGCGAATAGTGTGTGTGTGTGTGTGTGTGTGTGTGTGTGTGTGTGTGTGTGTGTGTGTGTGTGTGAGAGAGAGAGAGAGAGAGAGAGAGAGAACGAACGAACGAACGAACGAACAAACTTTATTTTAAAAGGGTAACAAATTGGGCACGCAGGCTCGTCTTACATTCGGCCCTTTCGATCACTCATCTTTCATTCATCAAATGTGCATGTTACATTTACATAGGAGGAAAAATAACATTGTCAAATGGATTTTGTAAGCATAAACAGTGCATATTACGCATGGTACATTCACATGGGGAAAAAAAAACATTGTCAAATTAAAGTTGTAAACATAAACAGTGCATATTGCAATGTTGTGAGACACATCCCCCACCCACCCTCACACCCCGCAGCCACCCACACATCCCCCACTCACCACACCCCCACCCACCCACACATACCTCCACGCACAGACTCAGGAATACATACATGCCGCCACCCACCCACTGATCCCCCACCCACACATACATCCCCCACCATCCCATAACCGACACGTACACACCCACCCACAAATTCTCCACCACACACACACACCCGCAACCACCCAGCAAAACACACATGACAAAACCACACACACATACCTCCCTCAACCCACACATCCCGCACCTATCCACACATACATCGCGCACCCTCACAATTTTCCCCACCCAACCACACACATATCAGCCAACCTACACCCACTCACATACCCAATATCCGCCACCTCTCAACTACATATCTCCACCCACAAACACATCTCCCCACCTGCCCACACATATCCCTCACCCATAAACACCCAAAAAACACACACCTCCCACCCACACACACCCCACCACCCACATATAACCCACCCACACACATCCGCCGCTCACACACATCTTCCCACAAACACACACATCCCCAAACCATAAACTCATCTCTCACACACATCCACCCACTCACGTACTCATCCATCAACCACTCACACCCACACATCACCCACCCGCCCATCAACACATGCATCTCTCATCTACCCTCCCAGCCACACACACCCCAACCACCCAGCCAAACACACATCCCCCATCCTCACAGTGCTCCTCATTAGTTCTTATGAATATGAGAGAGGGAGAGAGAGAGAGAGAGAGAGCGCGACAGAGACAGGCAGAGAGAGAGGGGGAGAGGGGAGAGAGGGGGGAGAGATATATAGTGTTTGTGAGTGAGAAAGAAAGAGTTAGTGTTTCAGTGAGTGAGAGAGACAGATAGACAGACAGACAAAATTAGTGTCTATGTGAGTGTATGAGAGAGAGAGAGAGAGAGAGAGAGAGAGAGAGAGAGAGAATAGGCAAGAGAGAAATAATTAGTGAGAGAGAGAGAGAGAGAGAGAGAGAGAGAATTAGTGTTTGTGTAAGAGAGAAATAATTAGTGTGTGTGTGTGAGAGAGAGAGAGAGAGAGAGAGAGAGAGAGAGAGAATAAGCAAGAGAGAAATAATTAGTGAGAGAGAGAGAGAGAGAGAGAAAATTAGTGTTTGTGTAAGAGAGAAATAATTAGTGTGTGTGTGTGTGTGTGAGAGAGAGAGAGAGAGAGAGAGCGACAGACAGACAGAGAGAGAGAGAGAGACAGATAGAGAGAGAGAGAGAGAGAGAGAGAGAGAGAGAGAGAGAGAGAGAGAGAGAGAGAGAGAGAGAGAATGAATGAATGAATGAATGAATGAATCAGTATTTGTGTAAACTCATGTGCTGCATACAAGTAATGTCAGACCCCATCAGTGCGTGTCAGGCACTACATCATCATTTCATATATTACATGGCATATTTGCAGTGTCCGCTAATGGAGACGTATGTTACATTCCGTCGCCCGCGCGCGTGTGTGCGCGTGTCAGCTAAAGCGAAGAGGAACACGACAACACAGATGGACTCCAGATGTCACAGATTATGTCCACGTGACAGCCTAGCTGGTTTAAAACAGAGAGGCATTTCGAAAGGTTATTACGGGGGACACAGTTCAGCACAGGAAAACGCCACTAGATGATGATGATGATGATGATGATGATGATGATGATGATGATGATGATGATGATGATGATGATGGTGGTGATGGTGATGATGATGATAACGATGATGATGGTTATGGTGATGATGATGATAACGATGGTGATGGTGATGATGATGATGATGATGATAATGATGATGATCTTGATGATGATGAGATGATGATGAAAGTACGATGCTAACCTACTAACCTATGCGGTCAACACAAAACAACTTAGTTAACAGCGTTTCTGCCCGCTCGTTGGTGTAACGACTCGAACGTTTGATGACATAAACGCAGTCGGACAAGGATTCCACGCCAGCCCTTATCGCTGGCTACGTGAGGGAAAGACCGACCACCTATAACCCAGCACTCCGGCTAACAAACTGGGATGGTCCTTTCACTTCACATAACATAACCTACAGCAGTTTCCGGTTAGGGGACATGAATTTCTCTTGTCTTGCAACAATTCGAGACAGATCTTCTTCCGCCTTCAGACCTTCTCAATATTCCCAGCCATGACACTCAAAGAAGATATAGCCAGGATATGGGTATGGGGTTGGTCCGTGTGTGTCAGGAAGTGTGAATGTGTGCGAGTATGTGTGTGGCTGGAGCATGTGTGTGGTCACCGTGCATAGTTATATTGCGGACATAGACATAGTCCTCCTATGTCTCCAAACCATTATTCTTTTTCTTTCTCTTCTTCTTCTCCCCCTCCTTCTTCTTCTATTGTAGTCCTCCTGCCTTTAAAGCAAAGGTCCCCAAGCAATTCACGCCAAGCTAACCCGTCTTCTGCTCAGGGTTACGACGTTGTTAATTGAGCAGACTTGGTTCGACTCCCGGCGTGTAGATCAAGGAAAACGAACAGTGGAATCTCGAGACACGGTGGGTAAAATCAAGGAAAACGAATTGTGGAATCTCGATTCACGGCGTGCAAATCAAGAACAAAGAAATCTGGAATCTCGATTCACGGCATGTAAATCAAGGAAAACGAACAGTGGAATCTCGATTCACGATGTGTAAATCAAAGACAACGAACAGTGAAATCTCGATTCACAGCGTGTAAATCAAGGACAACGAAAAGTGTAATCTTGATTCACGGCGTGTAAATCAAGTAAACCGAAAAGTGGAATCTCGATTCGTGTCGTGTAAATCCATGGAAAACGAAAAGTGGAATCTCGATTCACGGCGTATAAATCAAGGAAAACCAAAAGTGGAATCCCGATTCCAGATAAAAAAATCAATGAAAATCAATGGAAAACGTGAAGTCGAATCTTGGTTCACGGCGTGTAAATCAAAGACAAAGTGAAGTGAAATGTTAGTTCACGGCGTGTAAATCAACGACTGCGTTAAATTGTAATCTCGACACGCTGAGCTGAGACTCTCATTGCATGATCTATGGGGGAACTGAAGCACTGCCGGTGATATATGTATGCACAGAAAGTTATTTTGTGTGCGCACGCGCGCACGCACCCAAATAAAAAAAAAAGAGAACTAGGTTATATTTCCTGCGTGCCTACTGCTTTCATTCTTTCCCCCTGCTGTCTAACGTGTCTTCGCATGCCTTCTTCATTCTCATATCTTCAATGCGCGTCGCTCGATATCTGCGTGATTTATTTCTCGGGAGTGTTATCGCTTTACCACAAGACATCACATCACAGTGCGTGTGCGTCTAGAGTATGTATGAATGTATCCATGCGCTGGAATACACGGCTGTGTGTGTCTAGGTTTGTGTGTACAAATATGCGATGGAATAAACATCTGTGTGCGTGTGTGTAGGTATGCGTGTGTGTGTGTGTGTGTGTGTGTGTGTATATATATATATATATATGATGGAATAAACGTCTGTGGTGTGTGTGTGTGTGGGTGTGTGTGTGTGAGTGTGTAGGTATGTATGTATGTATACATATATGTTATGGAATAAACGTCTGTGAGTCTAGATATGTGTGTAAACATATATGCGTGCCAATACACGTCTATGTGTCTGTATTTCTAGATATTATGTATACATGCGCGGGAATACACAGCTGTGTGTGAGTGGGAGTGTGGTTGCGTGTTTAGCTGGCATTCTGCGGGATATCTGCCAACATCGGTGTATCAGACCACGCCTTATGGCTTCCGACAGGCCCTGTCTCATGGCCCAGGCTAGTTATAATCAACTCAACATTAACATAGCGGCACACAGAGTGCATGAAATACTGGCAGTAAACATAGGACAATTGTGGGGACTGGCACAACAAGCCAATTATAGAATTCTTCTCCTTCTTCTTCTTCTTCTTCTTCTTCTTCTTCTTCTATTTCTTCTTTTTCTTTTTCTTCTTCTTCTTCTTCTTCTTCTTCTTCTTCTTCTATTTCTTCTTCTTCTTCTTCTTCTTCTTCTTCTTCTTCTTCTTCTTCTTTTTCTTCTTCGTCATCATCCCCGGTTTGTTTTTCTGGGTCAGGTAAGATAGAAATATCTGCAGAGAACTGTGGTGTGTGTTTCATGCATGATAATATTTATAATTTCATATACTGCAGTCAGTATGTCTCTGTCTCTGTCTCTCTCTCTCTCTCGCTTTCTGTGTCTGTTTGTCTCTCTCTCTCTTTCTGTATTTGTCTCTCTCTCTATCCCTTTCCGTGTCTGTCTGTCCGTGTCTTTCTTTCTGTGTCTGACTGTCTGTCTGTTGTTGGCGGGGAAGAAGTCTTGCTCTGTTGAAACCATGTCTCAGTGAAAGACCTCTAGGTGGGACAGTCTTGTAATAATCGTATACAACATGACCTTTGTCACCAGCACCTCCACCATCACTACCACTACTACTACCACTACTACAACAACCACAATCACTACTAGTACCACCACCACCACCAATATCACAGTCATTACTACCACTACCACCACCACTACTACGACAACCACCAAAACTACCTCCACTACTGCTACCACAACTACCATTACCATCATAACTACCACCACCATCACCACCACTACTAATACTATCACCATCACCACTACCACTACCACCATCACCACCACTACTGCTACCACCACTACTGCTACCACCGCCACTGCAACACCTTTTCTCTCGCTCATTGTCCAAAAAGCATAGCAGCCTCACAGAAGCAACAAAGGAACTCGAGCAACCACAGGCGTCCTTGACAATTTTAATACATATGATTGCGACAGCCGACAATGTCACCAGTTCCCATATTGCTGGGAGGGCAGGTGATTCATAATAAATAATATCAATCTTGCCGCTGACTACAATGTTCGGATTACCAATTGGTTCCGTGAACTGTCATTCCACGGCACTCAGGAATACTGCCTAGTTAATTAAAGAACACTCACTTACGTATCTTCTCAGTGGCTGGCGAGCAGTGACCTTGAGTTGACATTCGATGTCGAATTGCGAACACTTTTCATGCAGTTCGGGTAACTGGCTTGACACAACTGTCCCTCGCAGGTTCTTGCTGTTAGTTATATCGATGGTCATAGTTATATAGAACTCTGCGCTCTTACAAACCATTATCTCTGTTTGCCATTAGCCATTGTAACACTTACGCAAGTCTTTCACGACTTTTAATAAGACACACTTCCTCACAATTGATACGCAACGTGATACGCAACTTTCTAAGTAGTTTCCCTTAGCGATATTCATCATCATCATGTGCTCCGATCTGCCTTTGCACGCTTTATCAGAGCGTGTCAGTTAATTGTTATTGCGTGAATTGTTCTCACTTTTCCCTTTGTTGGTCTTTTACCGTAGACTTTCTGTTAACCCGTAAGCTTAATGCTGTAAGCCCTATATTGATACATGGCAGCCACTACCAACACTACTACCACCACCACCACAACTACTACTACTACTACTACTACTACTACTACTACTACTACTACTACTACTACTACTACTACTACTACTACTGCTGCTGCTGCTGCTACTGCTGCTACCACCACCACCACCACTACCACCACCAGTACTACTATTACTACCACTACTACTATTATCACCACTATCACCACTACCACCACTACTACTACCTATATTTCATCTCCCGCTGCCTCATCGCCAGTCCTACCCACACATTAATTATTTATCTCGTTTCTATGCACTAAACGCCCACCATCACTCCCCGACTCTCCGAAACGGAGGAGGTAATAAACATCCAAATAGGCAGACTGTAATGTGCAGCACTGCGCCATGCACTGAGTCATTACTTTCTAAGCGGCAAATTGCAAGAGGATTGCAGACCAATCGAATTCTTAATACCTCCCAAATCAATGGCGCCACAGGAAAAGCGCGTTAACCATAAAAAAAAACCGTATGTTTGTTAGAGAGATGTTTAAAATATGCTTAATGCGGCCGAGCCTTCATTGGTAAACGAAAATCAATTAGCTCTACCCGGCAGAAAGACACGGACAAAAACAAAATAAAAACGCTTTCAATACTGTAGTTAATGAGAGCCTACAGAGATTACATCTGATCCGCTGATGTATTCTTGTATTCGTGGGACACTCAGGAATTGTGTGTCCATAGCTAAGTGCCAGGCCGTTACATGGGTTGTCAAGTGATCGTTTTACATGCCATTAGCGGGTATTGAGGAGGTGAGGCGATGCCAATGGGTCAGCATCAGACATCGGTTGGACCAGGACCTCTGGTCACCTGCCCGAGGGGAATCCGGTCACTGATACTTGTCGGACTAACTAGGAGAAGATCGTTCCTGGTCTCCATTATGAAGAAGCTGGCCGCGAGCAACATACTACACGTAATGCAATATTTCACCATAGACGCAGCAATTTCTCATGGTGACGGTTGATAAAATTAGTTGTATATCCTTATCAGGACGCCGCAATCAATCCTAGCACATTTGACTTTTTGTAATTTTACGTTCAATATTTTAACATGAGGAGCGGCTGGCCGAGTGGCTAGAATGCCGGATTGTCTTTCGGGAGACCCAGGTTCGAATCCTCGGTAAGGTGTGGATTTTTATATGTAGAGGGCAAAAAGAAAAACCCTAACCTGCACAGTTCGAGGCGACTGTGATGTAGTCCGGTTTGAGATAAGGCAGGCGGCCTTAAATATCCAGGCTCAAAAATTGTCATACACCGCAAGATACTATAAAGGCAGTCAATGACAGTTTGACAGTTGACAGTTCAATAAACACTGCTTTCTGAACGGCCAACAGTCATATATAGTAAAAATTAACGCAAACCAGTCTGCTTCCAAATCGCTTGCGTCTGACCTTGAACCCAGTAAGTCGAGATTTTGAAACTGCGCTCACTAACCCCAGACCACATACGCTGGCGGCGGTCAAGCGGGTCGACATCCAAGGTTAGGTCAACATACACAAATCGCCACTTCAAGGGGTTTCCATCACACCACCCCCAGGCTGGTAGGCCAGTGTGCAAGACACTGCCATACCGCGGCTCCTGTCCAAAGTAGGGGTTACTGTAGAGACCCAGAGGTTCCTGTCCAAAGTATGGGTGCTGTAACGACCCAATAAAGACCCAGGGCTCCTGTCAAAAGTATGGGTGCTGTAAAGACCCAGGGCTCCTGTCCAAAGTATGGGTGCTGTAAAGATCCAGGGCTCCTGTCCAAAGTATGGGTGCTGTAAAGACCGAGTAAAGACCCGGGAGCTCCTGTCTAAAATATGGGTGCTGTAAAGACTCAGTAAAGACCTAGCGGCTCCTGTCCAAAATATGGGTGCTGTACAGACTCAGTAAAGACTCAGGGGCTCCTGTCCATAATATGGGTGCTGTAAAGACTCAGTAAATACTAAGCGGCTTCTGTCCAAAGTGTGGTTGCTGTAGAGACCCAGAGGCTCGTGTCCAAAAATATGGTTGCTGTAGAGACCCAGTACCCATATTTCGGACAAGAGCCGCGGTATTGCAGTGGCTAGTACGCCCGCTTACCGGCCAGGTTGGCGTGTGCTGGAATCCTCTTAAAACGGTGATTTATTTTTATTTTTTTTTTTTACATTTTTACCTAACCTTCGATGTTGATCCACCTGAAAAGAGATACCAGAAAACTATCCGGAGAATAAAAGTGGCTGGCGTGATACTGACCCTGTAACACATCGAATGAAACAAATACGGGGCTTGTGTATAAAAATACGGGGCTTGTATGTAAAAGTACGGGGCTTGTATATAAAAATACGGGGCTAGTATGTAAATCTATGGGGCTAGTATATAAAACTACGGGGCTAGTATATAAAACTACGGGGCTAGTATATAAAAATACGGGGCTAGTATATAAAAATACGGGGCTAGTATATAAAACTACGGGGCTAGTATATAAAAATACGGGGCTAGTAGATAAAACAACGGGGCTAGTATATAAAAATACGGGGCTAGTATATAAAAATACGGGGCTAGTATATAAAACTACGGGGATAGTATATAAAACTACGGGGCTAGTATATAAAACTACGGGGCTAGTACATAAAAACACGGGGCTAGTATATAAAAACACGAGGCTAGTACATAAAACTACGGGGCTAGTATATAAAACTACGGGGCTAGTATATAAAACTACGGGGCTAGTATATAAAACTACGGGGCTAGTATATAAAACTACGGGGCTAGTATATAAAACTACGGGGCTAGTATATAAAACTACGGGGCTAGTATATAAAAATACGGGACTAGTATATAAAACTACGGGGCTAGTATATAAAACTACGGGGCTAGTATATAAAACTACGGGGCTAGTATATAAAACTACGGGGCTAGTATATAAAACTACGGGGCTAGTATATAAAACTACGGGGCTAGTATATAAAACACGGGGCTAGCATATAAAAATACGGGGCTAGTATATAAAACTACGGGGCTAGTATATAACAACACGGGAGTAGTAAGGAAGGGTCTCCAGGCCTAGTATTGAGCAATGAGCAATGAGATATATCTCATGTCTCATTCTCGTCTCATGTCTCATGTCTCATGTCTCGCGGTGGGTGGGTTGTGGCCTGCCTCATGCCTTCCAGCTCCTGCCTCGTTTTTTAAAGTGTCAGCTGTCATTTTTTAATCAGAGCTTCGGGGTTAACAAGATCAATTAAACTATGGCGCCAGGTTTGCTAATTGAATATGTCAGCCGGTGTAATGAATTAATTAGGTTCCCGTTTGTATAGACGGTATAACAAACCCGGCATCCACCATGCTCTTTATCATATAACAGCTGTGAGCAAAAAGTCGATATTGCCGGCAGGTGTATATTAGTGTCGGGGTCGAGGGAGGTCGCTGGTGCCATCTGTTTTTAATCAAGGGCGGTGTCGGAATAAAATAATAGGCGCAAAAGAACGATGTGTAGGGTGGGTTGGTAACTGGTGAAAGACGGGGGTGTGTAGTTGGTCATAGTAGGATATCACCAATGTGTAACTGGGGTGTCTAGTGGGTCCCCTACCATGCGGCAGGGTCGATCCTACTGTGTGGTGGGGTAGTGTGGCAGTGGTCGAGTGTGTAACGGGGCTAGGTGGTGCCGTAGGTATCGTTTGAGAGTCGATTCACGCCGCGGTTCGATAAGGGTGTCCACCCTAGGCGGAGTTTTCTAAGAGTATATTAAGACGTAAATGTATAACAAGGATGTCTAGTTGCCACCATAGCGCTAGACAGGTTCGAGTCCTACTGTTTGGTGGGATAGTGTGGCAGTGGCCGAGTATTTAACGGAGCTAGGTGGTGTCACTGACGGTTCGAATAACGCCCCTGGGCGCTAACTATACCCAACATAGGCGCCAGAGAAGCGAATCACGATGTGTCGCGTTGCATTCTCCTCAGAAACGTCAGTTCCACAGCCAGCAGATTCAGCGGGACTGCTCATTGTCTTCACATTAATACAAAAGTACAGGTTCAACACTCTTTTTCTCGTAGCAATTGCCATCTTTTTACTGGTCAATACGTTTTTCAGCTTGCAAAAGGTTATCTTCGTCACGGCGATTCTTGTGCTAATCTCTTCAAGGCATCTCCCATCAGTTGTTATGACTGTTCCGAGATACTTGTATCTACTCACTTGTTTCAGAATATTCCCATTTACATGTATATTACATAGTGGTATTTCGTTCTTCATAGTGACAATCATAACCCGTGTCGTTTTATAATTTAATTCTAACCCTAGTTGTTCACCGGGTGCAACAACCGCCTCTACTAAATATTGCAGATCCTGCGCAGTGTCTGTTGATTACATAAATTATATGAAGGCAGTTCACAAGTTAAATTAGATGAAGACATTTTATTACAGAAATTAAATGAAGACATTTGACTAGAAATATTTAATAAAACGACGAAAAAACGGAGATCTACCGGCGTGAGAAAAAGCTTATAAGTATGGTAATGTCAGTTCCTGTGAACATATTTAGCAGAAGCATTCTGCATAGTATATGCATCTTTAGCTTTAAGGTGAAATCAATACTGCTGTACCGATCGGAAACAAGAAAAACGAATAAAACAACTACTAATAAACAACAAACATTCATTAACGGGTGCCCACGTAGTTCATCCTTGGCGTTCATGTCTCATTCAATAATTAGTATAATGCCTGAAGTCAAATTTGCGGCTTCAAAATATGTGTTCATAGCATATTTATATAGGAAGATATATATTCAAGGTGATTTTAAAGGACAAATTTCCTCATGTCACACGCTGCAAAAGACATATTTCACTCAAACTTAAACATTAAGAGTGGAAAAGAGTATGTTGTAGATACTGTTTTTGTTTTCCCTTTTGTTTCTAGTGGGACCTGGTAATTTGTTGTTCTATCTGGGCATGGTATGTATATTTTCACCACATCTTCACTGATGTTTTTCATTTTGTCTGATCATTGCCCACGCTTCACAGTCATACAAAAGTACATATTCTATGAAAGACAGAGACAATTTGCAGATATTATTAAACAAAATGACAAATCGGAGGTCGATTAATATGTAAGTATTTGTAAATAAATAAATATACACAGGGCTGGCTGGTATATAATGATAACAAAGGCAGCTAGTTTTAGAAAACGAAATAGACGTGTTAAAATAATAATATCCACACAGAATTGGTGTTACAGATTTCGCCTACTCCTCACCAAAATCAGACACCGAAGAAGGGTAATGACATTTTTACAGTTGCGAAGTGCCGTATTAGAAGCCCAAATATTAACCTCAAGGTGCGGGTTAATCCAAAGCTAGTGAGTGTCTTCATTCTGATCTAGAGTTGTTTACCGTGCCTCCCACGCAAACAGAGGTGGAAAAATTACTATGTTTAGATTAGCTGTGATGGCACCAGCTGGAGATATTAATCAGCTACCTGGTACCCAGTGAAGATGACACGATAAACGAGGCGGCGACGCAACGTTTCATTACCATTTTTGTTTCATTGTATGTTTTGTTGAGGGCAACGCGGCCTATACCGCCTCGTTTATCGTGTCATCTTCACTGGGTACCAGGTAGCTGATTAATATCTCCAGCTGGTGCCATCACAGCTAATCTAAACATAGTCATTATTCCACCTCTGTTTGCGTGGGAGGCACGGTAAACAACTCTAGATCAGAATGAAGACACTCACTAGCTTTGGATTAACCCGCACCTTGAGGTTAATATTTGGGCTTCTAATACGGCACTTCGCAACTGTAAAAATGTCATTACCCTTCTTCGGTGTCTGATTTTTGTGAGGAGTAGGCGAAATCTGTAACACCAATTCTGTGTGGATATTATTATTTTAACACGTCTATTTCGTTTTCCAAAACTAGATGCCTTTGTTATCATTATATACCAGCCAGCCCTGTGTATATTTATTTATTTACAAATACTTACATATTAATCGACCTCCGATTTGTCATTTTGTTTAATAATATCTGCAAATTGTCTCTGTCTTTCATAGAATATGTACTTTTGTATGACTGTGAAGCGTGGGCAATGATCAGACAAAATGAAAAACATCAGTGAAGATGTGGTGAAAATATACATACCATGCCCAGATAGAACAACAAATTACCAGGTCCCACTAGAAACAAAAGGGAAAACAAAAACAGTATCTACAACATACTCTTTTCCACTCTTAATGTTTAAGTTTGAGTGAAATATGTCTTTTGCAGCGTGTGACATGAGGAAATTTGTCCTTTAAAATCACCTTGAATATATATCTTCCTATATAAATATGCTATGAACACATATTTTGAAGCCGCAAATTTGACTTCAGGCATTATACTAATTATTGAATGAGACATGAACGCCAAGGATGAACTACGTGGGCACCCGTTAATGAATGTTTGTTGTTTATTAGTAGTTGTTTTATTCGTTTTTCTTGTTTCCGATCGGTACAGCAGTATTGATTTCACCTTAAAGCTAAAGATGCATATACTATGCAGAATGCTTCTGCTAAATATGTTCACAGGAACTGACATTACCATACTTATAAGCTTTTTCTCACGCCGGTAGATCTCCGTTTTTTCGTCGTTTTATTAAATATTTCTAGTCAAATGTCTTCATTTAATTTCTGTAATAAAATGTCTTCATCTAATTTAACTTGTGAACTGCCTTCATATAATTTATGTAATCAACAGACACTGCGCAGGATCTGCAATATTTAGTAGAGGCGGTTGTTGCACCCGGTGAACAACTAGGGTTAGAATTAAATTATAAAACGACACGGGTTATGATTGTCACTATGAAGAACGAAATACCACTATGTAATATACATGTAAATGGGAATATTCTGAAACAAGTGAGTAGATACAAGTATCTCGGAACAGTCATAACAACTGATGGGAGATGCCTTGAAGAGATTAGCACAAGAATCGCCGTGACGAAGATAACCTTTTGCAAGCTGAAAAACGTATTGACCAGTAAAAAGATGGCAATTGCTACGAGAAAAAGAGTGTTGAACCTGTACTTTTGTATTAATGTGAAGACAATGAGCAGTCCCGCTGAATCTGCTGGCTGTGGAACTGACGTTTCTGAGGAGAATGCAACGCGACACATCGTGATTCGCTTCTCTGGCGCCTATGTTGGGTATAGTTAGCGCCCAGGGGCGTTATTCGAACCGTCAGTGACACCACCTAGCTCCGTTAAATACTCGGCCACTGCCACACTATCCCACCAAACAGTAGGACTCGAACCTGTCTAGCGCTATGGCGGCAACTAGACATCCTTGTTATACATTTACGTCTTAATATACTCTTAGAAAACTCCGCCTAGGGTGGACACCCTTATCGAACCGCGGCGTGAATCGACTCTCAAACGATACCTACGGCACCACCTAGCCCCGTTACACACTCGACCACTGCCACACTACCCCACCACACAGTAGGATCGACCCTGCCGCATGGTAGGGGACCCACTAGACACCCCAGTTACACATTGGTGATATCCTACTATGACCAACTACACACCCCCGTCTTTCACCAGTTACCAACCCACCCTACACATCGTTCTTTTGCGCCTATTATTTTATTCCGACACCGCCCTTGATTAAAAACAGATGGCACCAGCGACCTCCCTCGACCCCGACACTAATATACACCTGCCGGCAATATCGACTTTTTGCTCACAGCTGTTATATGATAAAGAGCATGGTGGATGCCGGGTTTGTTATACCGTCTATACAAACGGGAACCTAATTAATTCATTACACCGGCTGACATATTCAATTAGCAAACCTGGCGCCATAGTTTAATTGATCTTGTTAACCCCGAAGCTCTGATTAAAAAATGACAGCTGACACTTTAAAAAACGAGGCAGGAGCTGGAAGGCATGAGGCAGGCCACAACCCACCCACCGCGAGACATGAGACATGAGACATGAGACGAGAATGAGACATGAGATATATCTCATTGCTCATTGCTCAATACTAGGCCTGGAGACCCTTCCTTACTACTCACGGGGCTAGTATATAAAACTACGGGGCTAGTATATAAAACACGGGGCTAGCATATAAAAATACGGGGCTAGTATATAAAACTACGGGGCTAGTATATAAAACTACGGGGCTAGTATATAACAACACGGGGCTAGTATATAAAACTACGGGGCTAGTATATAAAACTACGGGGCTAGTATATAAAACTACGGGGCTAGTATATAAAACTACGGGGCTAGTATATAAAACTACGGGGCTAGTATATAAAACTACGGGGCTAGTATATAAAACTACGGGGCTAGTATATAACAACACGGGGCTAGTATATAAAACTACGGGGCTAGTATATAAAACTACGGGGCTAGTATTTAAACTACGGGGCTAGTATATAACAACACGGGGCTAGTATATAAAACTACGGGGCTAGTATATAAAACTACGGGGCTAGTATATAAAACTACGGGGCTAGTATATAAAACTACGGGGCTAGTATATAAAACTACGGGGCTAGTATATAAAACTACGGGGCTAGTATATAAAACTACGGGGCTAGTATATAACAACACGGGGCTAGTATATAAAACTACGGGGCTAGTATATAAAAGTACGGGGCTTGTATATAAAACTACGGGGCTAGTATATAAAACTACGGGGCTAGTATATAACAACACGGGGCTAGTATATAAAACTACGGGGATAGTATATAACAACACGGGGCTAGTACATAAAATTACGGGGCTAGTATATAAAACTACGGGGCTAGTATATAAAACTACGGGGCTAGTATATAAAAACACGGGGCTAGTATATAAAAACACGGGGCTAGTACATAAAACTACGGGGCTAGTATATAAAACACGGGGCTAGCATATAAAAATACTGGGCTAGCATATAAAAATACTGGTCTAGTATATAAACATACATGGCTAGGATATAAACATACATGGTTAGGATATAAACATACATGGCTAGGATATAAACATACATGGCTAGGATATAAACATACATGGCTAGGATATAAACATACATGGCTAGGATATAAACATACATGGTGTCGTGTCCTCCTTTAAAGTGTCGTCCCTGGAGTGAGGAGAGTCAACACCCACATTATAATATTTTTTCCCTTATCAATATCTTGGAGAATCCACCAGCTTCCGTCCAACACACTCCATCAGCCCGTGGACACCTTTTCCTATCACTCTCTCACTGTCGTACTATGCCCCCTCTCATACTTCCCCAACGCAACATACTCAACAACTCTTGCTTCTAAAAATTAATAAAGATTAATTTATTAAAAGAAAAATGTGTAATGTTCGTAAGGCGTGTATGCAAAGAAAATGTGTGATGTGTTCTATAATGTGTGTATGATCGGACTTTCAGATAATAGCATAGTCAGTTCTTCATTGCCAGGGCACACCACAGCACATTAAATCATAACCAGTGCACCTCACACAGTGTCGAAACCCTCTTGCCGGATACTGACTTCATCGGTAGCCACCTGGTAATCCATCTTCATGATCATCCGAAATAGATACTGTTTGTAAGTACAGATTGATTACGGACTGGTTGCAAACTAACTTTGTAAGTTCCTATCGGTCCTAAAGAATGCACAAATCCTTTGTAGTATATTTAGGTTTTACTGTTAATGTTTCTACACATGATCCTAACTAGTGTTCATATAGGTTCAAGTATATGTCATATGTAATATTACACTGGAATCTAGCACACGATGTGACTTATCCGTTAATGTTCTCGTTCCTTAAACAATGTTTGTCTGATGTGTGATATATCAACAATCATCACCCATCCTATGTGAACCATACCACGCAGGAGTCGTTATATTGGCTGGCTCTTCTGGGCCATGCCATGGTGAACCCTTCTGAGTATGAGTCCAGCGTAAACATATACCATCTTTCTTCTCGGACGTTATTCCTTTTCCGTAAGAATCATTTTAGAGTCCAACTGGTGGTCGTCCAATTGGAGTGCACTTCTTCAAAACCAGTGTTGAGTTTCCTAGTAACTGGTGGGGAACCTGTGAGAAAATCAACACATCATGTGAGAGCACTAGTCACTGATCCTACCGGCTGGGTGTAAGCTTATTACCCTGCTCTGTTATTTTACAGCTAACTACTCTGTCAGAGAGCCTTATAGCTTCTCACCTACGTCCGAATCAGGCTATGATAAGGAAAGACCAATAAACAGAGGGCAACCTCAGTATTCTATTCACCCTAGCAGAGCCAATATCACTTCAATACTCTAGTTTTCACCATGCTACCGCCTAAATTAATTAGGACTAATTACATAGTATACTACCTTAGGCAACACTGCAGTCTAACAAATCACATCTACAAATTGCCATGACAGGCACGTGAACCATTAAATTAACTCAATTCGCACACGGTAGACATTTTCCAATCAAAACCGCAGTGCCGAAGCACGTCCGCTAAAATCCAAGGTTTGAGTTCAACTGTCCTCTCCAATCATGGTTTTTGGCAAAACCTAAAATTGGTCACGTGACGGTTTTCTTCCTGTCCACACAGGTGTTATTTGGACATATCATCCATTGTCAAGAATCCATTTTCCCTGGCTTAGTCACTGTCAAAGTTGTCATCACTTGTTTTGACCTCCCCAACAAGCCAGCGAGTTACTGTATGATCCCAACAACAGTTTCCCCAACAAACTGCCAATCTGCTGTCGAGGGGTGACAATCCCAGCCATCCTTCCGTTTTATGTCGGGAAATTCTACATGACAGGCGGACTGTTTTCTTCCGAGCTGAGTACTTCCGCTCTCAATCCAACCTGTTGATAAACTTGTCAAAGCGATGCAGGGATCCGTCTCACTCACCACCGAGTGTTCCCAATCCGTCGACCAGATGTACACGTGCAGCTAAAAATATTGTCCTGGGATTTTGACATCCGATTTATTTTTACTGTTCGTTAAAATAGTTGTCGCTGGCAGATAGTCCGTTTAATCAGAAAGCCTCTATAATAATCACTGATTAAACGCAAGGTTTTATTTTGTGACACATGGCTAGGATATAAACATACATGGCTAGGATATAAACATACATGGCTAGGATATAAACATACATGGCTAGGATATAAACATACATGGCTAGGATATAAAAATGCGAGGCTAGTATATAAAAACAGGGGGGGGGGGGTGGAACTAGTATATAAAAATACGGGGCTAGTATATAAAAACAGGGGGGCTAGTATATAAAAATACGGGGCTAGTATATAAAAACAGGGGGGCTAGTATATAAAAATAAGGGGCTAGTATATAAAAACAGGGGGGCTAGTATATAAAAATACGGGGCTAGTATATAAAAATACGGGGCTAGTATATAAAAAGAGGGGGCTAGAATATAAAAATACGGGGCTAGTATATAAAAACAGGGGGGGGGGGGCTAGGATATAAAAATGCGGGGCTAGTATATAAAAACAGGTGGGGGGCGCTAGGATATAAAAATACGGGGCTAGTATATAAAAACAGGGGGGATAGTATATAAAACTACGGGGCTAGTATTTAAAAAGAGGGAGGCTAGGACATAAAAATACATGGCTAGTATATAAAAATTCGAGGCTAATATATAAAAACATGGGGGGGGGGGGGGCTAGTATATAAAAATATGGGGCTAGTATATAAAAACAGGGGGGGGGGGGCTAGTATATAAAAATACGGGGCTAGTATATAAAAACAGGGAGGCTAGTATATAAAAATACGGGGCTAATATATAAACATATAGAACTAGTATTATATTCGATATCAGCTCAAACCATTCACTACTGGAGGGAAAGTCTGGTCACATATTCTTCCGCGCACTCACGCCTACAAACATATGATTGTCTTAACACTTCATATACCCACATCAAGTTCCCGCAAGGGGACTTTTCTTGTACCTTTTACCCGAGACGCGCCAAGGGTGGACAGGGACCCGTTATTTCCGTTAATTTCTTGCACTCGGTGGATTGAGTTACCGTGAGCTGGCTCGCAGCCAGAATGTTTAATTTGTAAAGGAAGCAAACCAAATAAGTCATAGCCAGTCCGGGTAGGTCAGCATAGCCGAATGGATAAGAACGCGTGTTCTTAAACATCCGGTGTGCTGATGCCGAGGTAAGTGGTTCAACCCCTACACCGGACAGTTGGAGTAAAATGTTGACCTGACAACATCAAGTATTTCTTGTGTTGTTCCTCACGTGCTGTCGTGTGGTTAGGCGCTATGTGACTTCTTTCGTGGACCAAATGCACATCAATTCTTCTGGTTGTGAGTCCAGGTGTGTTGAGAGTTTCCTAAACACTGCTAATGTCTTCCTATGTCTGCCTTTTAATCTGCTGTCCTCGAGGCCAGCAGTGAGGATAATCTCATGACTAACTGTTGAGTGAGGCATATGGAATGAATAGTCAATACGCTTGCAACGCTAGTTAACCTGAGGGATTTCTTGTTAGATGTGCTAACTACTTGTGTTAAATGTTACCAACTCCATTTATGAGGATGTTCCCAATTTTTTTTTGGGTCGAATTTCATTATTTTTCATTCCATCTCTACTTGTAGCCGCGACTGTTTTCCATAAACATACCATTTCATATGTTGCCATTCTTCGTTCTTAATCTTTAGACAGGAATCCGCCGACAGACCCCTTTTATTGAGACAATACCATAGAAACAACATCAATAACACAACATATTAAGGATCGAGTGTTTCGACCCTTCAATTCGTTGGTTATATTATTATTAATATCATCCACACTCCCCCCACCCCCAACCAATCACTTAGCTATACCCATAAACCCCCAGTCGTTCATGCCAAACACTAAGCTGCTTTCCACAATCTGCCAGCCGTTTATGTCAAACACTAATGAATGAATCACTGAAAAACGAGAAGTAGGTTGAGAGCTTTACCAAAGCACAACTACAAAAAACAATGAACGTTGCGGCCAAAGCCTTCGTCAGCACAGAACAAACAAACAAAAATCGATTAAACTAATACACGATCGACACTACATGAATGTCTAAATATCAACTCATCTGTGTCCGAGCTTGAGACGGCTATCCATGGCTGGAATGGAACGGATGTTGTGTTAAAGGGGTCAACTGCCTAAAGGTCAGTACAGCCAGAAACTCGGTGATTGGTTAATTCAACCGGTGAGGGAACCCGCGCTAGGGGGATCGGGGTGCGCCCAGGAGAGCGAATGGAAAAATATGGATGTGTCACTCTGAGGCGATGTAACGGATGCAGTACGCAATTCCGCCAAGTTCAAAACGCTGCTGTGGGCAATATGGATGCAGGCCAGCAATCGTTTGCTATCAAAAGGTAGCACAAGTGACGGTAGTTCAGAACGCAATGAGAAACGACCCCATGCAAACCAACCAAGAAGTCACAGAAAGCAGAGATACTGCTGGTGGTGACTCCCACGTCCTGCGAAGGACATGCAACTGGCTATGAAGTTGACTATAAGATAGCGGAGATGGAGGGAGGGGGGTTGTGGATAAGGGGCGTAGGGGATTAAATAAAACTGTGTTGGACATTGAGGCCGTGAGGGGAAAGTGAACCCAATTGGAAGATAAGACGGTTTTCCAATGTCTTACGATCGCTTTGGTGAGATGTGCACGATTTTATTGCCGTAACACGTATGTCGGCAACCCCACAGTGGTCGGAACTGTTGAAGTGTAGGGGTACCGGTTTCTTGGCACCACTGTCGATATCGGATAAATGTTGTCTAAATCTGTCAGCAAGACGAAGGCCCGTCTCTCCAAGATACCTCATGTCTACAGAGTATCTTTCGAGAACTTGATGCAAACCCTCCTCAGACTGAAAGTGCACCCTCACCTTGTACGATGGATAGCTGCAGTTCTGCTCCAAAGGAAGGTGGTGCTAAGATACGGGAATTGGTCTTCTGAGCCGATAACGATATGTCCAGGATTGCCGCAGGGTTCACCACTGTCACCAGTACTATTCAACGTGTATACGGTGCCGATCACTGAACAACAGTTGGAGGGGAGGGGTAGGACTCTGTCATTCGTTGACGACATCCTCGTGTATCGACAGGGTCGAGATAGATAGTCGGTTGCCAATGATATGCAGGGCGAACTAGATCGAATTTCCTCATGGTGTGCTGATGCCGTTGCCCTTGTCAACCCTGCAAAGGCAACGGTTACACGGTTCTCACTAAACAACCATATTGTGAAAACAGACCTGCCGGCAGTAAGAATGGATGGGAGCAGTTTGAGTAGAACCCAGTCAATGACATATCTTGGCGTGAGGCTTGATCGTAGCCTGTCCTTCAGAGATCATGTCGATTATGTCATAACGAAGGCTCGAAAAGGTTTGTCAGCAATGAGAGTCATGGCGACTGCCAATATCGAGCAAAGACTGCTAATACTTCTGTTCCAAGGACTTGTGCTTTCACGCATCGAGTATGCCCTGGCCATCCTCACTGTCAGCCCTACACAGATTGGAAGACTTGAAAAGGTACAAAACGAAGCCATGTGCATCATTTTGGGCTGCACGAGAGACACCAGCTGTGTAGCAATGAGATACCTCCTTGACTTCCCGACAATGGAACACAGGATCAAGATCTGGAGAGCTCGTGGATACTTAAAAATAAGTGCAGAGGAGCAGCACCCTCTGTATGACGCTATATTCAGAGAAAAGGGTGACAGGCTAAAGAGGGGCAAATCATGGATGGGTCGGGCGGAAGATGTCGTCAGACAGGTCTGCAGTCTTACCAGTATCAACCCCGGCAAGGAATGGGTGCCGGTGCCTCCAGTTTTAAGTGCACTTTCTCCTGCATTATCACACTCGACAGACGGTGCAGAGAGCAGAACCCTGCCGCTGTCAATGCAGAGGTTAACGCGCTCATCTATGAACACTCAGATAGCCCCGAAGTGCTCATCTATACAGATGGATCTGTTGTAAAGCAGCAGAGAAGTGCGTGGGCATTTACAGCCCGTTCGGCGGGCCGAACCGTTCAAGAATCCAGTGGTGCCCACTATATGACCACGAGCAGCATGACGATGGAGGTGATGGCAGTTACACAGGCTTTCATATGGCTGGAATCACAGCATTATACCAACGTGTGTGTACTAAGTGATTCAATGAGCATGATTCAGAAGGTCGAAGCTGGATCTGTACGTAGACAGTGGACTGAATCGCTGCGGAAGTCTGTTGTCCGTAAAGTCACCTTCATCTTCGTCCCGGGACATGCGGGAGTCGAGGGAAATGAACGAGCTGACAAACTGGCTGGCTCTGCACCCCCTGTAGATGGCCAGCCCATGGATCGTGCCGATGTTATTAACGTCCTTAAAGATATGGCGAGAACAGAGGACTTTGACGTCAGTGATTCCACATCGCTGTCCAGGATGAAAGACCTGGGAGTAAGAATCGGCACAGCCAGACGCGAGAGGTACATCGGGAAAACAAAGCGCCTCGTCAACCAACACAGAACTGGCACTATTAGCCACCGGACGCTGATGAATATGCTGGGGGGAGGATCTGAGCACCTATGGACATGTCCGGAGTGCAACGAAGATACCCCAACTGATAACTGATAACTGATAACTGATAACCTCATGTCGCAACGTGTGCAGATGATCGCATAGATGACGTTGCGACTCGTACATGAGAACACATGTCAAACACTAGACTATTTTCCCCAATCTGCCAGGAGTTTATGCCAAACACTAGACTATTTTCCACAATCTGCCAGGAGTTTATGCCAAACACTAGACTATTTTCCACAATCTCCCAGCCGTTTATACCAAACATTTAGCCAGTTTCCATAATCTCCCAGCCATTCATACCCAACACCTAGCCAATTTCCACAATCTCCCAGCCGTTCATACCCAACACTCAGCCAGTTTCCATAATCTCCCAGCCGTTCATACCCACCAACACTCAGCCAGTTTCCGCAATCTCCCAGCCGTTCATACCCAACACTCAGCCAGTTTCCATAATCTCCCAGCCGTTTATACCCAACACTCAGCCAGTTTCCATAATCTCCCAGCCGTTTATACCCAACACTCAGCCAGTTTCCATAATCTCCCAGCCGTTTATACCCAACACTCAGCCAGTTTCCATAATCTCCCAGCCGTTTATACCCAACACTCAGCCAGTTTCCATAATCTCCCAGCCGCTTATACCCAACACTCAGCCAGTTTCCATAATCTCCCAGCCGCTTATACCCAACACTCAGCCAGTTTCCATAATCTCCCAGCCGTTTATACCCAACACTCAGCCAGTTTCCATAATCTCCCAGCCGTTTATACCCAACACTCAGCCAGTTTCCATAATCTCCCAGCCGTTTATACCCAACACTCAGCCAGTTTCCATAATCTCCCAGCCGCTTATACCCAACACTCAGCCAGTTTCCATAATCTCCCAGCCGTTTATACCCAACACTCAGCCAGTTTCCATAATCTCCCAGCCGTTTATACCCAACACTCAGCCAGTTTCCATAATCTCCCAGCCGCTTATACCCAACACTCAGCCAGTTTCCATAATCTCCCAGCCGTTTATACCCAACACTCAGCCAGTTTCAATAATCTCCCAGCCGCTTATACCCAACACTCAGCCAGTTTCCATAATCACCCAGCCGTTTATACCCAACACTCATCCAGTTTCCATAATCACCCAGCCGCTTATACCCAACACTCAGCGAGTTTCCATAATCTCCCAGCCGCTTATACCCAACAATCATCCAGTTTCCATAATCTCCCAGCCGCTTATACCCAACACTCATCCAGTTTCCATAATCTCCCAGCCGTTTATACCCAACACTCATCCAGTTTCCATAATCTCCCAGCCGCTTATACCCAACACTCAGCCAGTTTCCATAATCTCCAAGCCGCTTATACCCAACACTCAGCCAGTTTCCATAATCTCCCAGCCGCTTATACCCAACACTCAGCCAGTTTCCATAATCTCCCAGCCGCTTATACCCAACACTCATCCAGTTTCCATAATCACCCAGCCGTTTATACCCAACACTCATCCAGTTTCCATTATCTCCCAGCCGTTCATACCCAACACTCAGCCAGTTTCCATAATCTCCCAGCCGTTCATACCCAACACTCAGCCAGTTTCCATAATCTCCCAGCCGTTCATACCCCAACACTTAACTAGTTCAAACAGACACCCACGCCACATATATCATCCCGTCACACATTGCCTCAAACAGCGCCACGCTGACAACCACCCGACCGCCATTAGGGAACCATTACTCACCAAAGTGATCTGATTACCGATGAATACGTCTTCGCCTGGCACTTCATACAAGATGTCAACATTTGTTTTCATTCAATCACTGCCCCTGTCAGGCTGCCATTACAATAAGGTCAGGCCGCTTGGTGCAAAAGAGTAAGAGGGAGAGGGGGAGAGAGGGAGCGGAGAGATAGAGAGAGGGTGGGAGATAGACAGAGAGGGAGAAAGATAGACAGAAAGATAGGACACAGAAGGAGAAAAGAGGTGGGAGAGAGAGATGGGGTGGAGAGATAGAGAGAGGGAGGGAGACAGACAGAGAGGGAGAAAGATAGACAGAGATAGTATTAGTCTGACGGACAGACAGACAGACAGACAGACAGACAGACAGACAGACAGACAGACGGACAGACAGACAGACAGACAGACAGACAGGCAGGCAGGCAGGCAGGGAGGCAGACAGACAGACAGGCAGGCAGGCAGGCATAGAGAGGGACAGAGAGAGTATGTGAGAGAGTGAGAAAGACAGAGACACACAGCAAGTATGTGAGCGAGAGACAAGAGAATTTGTGTGTGTGTGAGAGAGAGAGAGAGAGAGAGAGAGAGAGAGAGAGAGAGAGAGAGAGAGAGGGAGACAGTGAGCCTGCGAGAGAGAGACAGAGATTTAGAGATAAGAGAGATACAAAGATATAGAGATAAGAGAGAGAGAGAAAGAGAGAGAGAGAGAGAGAGATTTAGAGATAAGAGAGAGAGAGAGAGAGATTTAGAGATAAGAGAGAGACAGACATATAGAGATAAGACAGCGAAAGAGAAGAGATTTAGAGATGAGAGAGAGAGAGACAGGCAGAGAGAGAGAGAAAAGAGATAGATTTAGAGATAAGAGAGAGAGGGAGAGAGAGATTTAGAGATAAGAGAGAGACTGAGACAGAGATTTAGAGATAAGAGAGAGAGAGAGAGACAGGCACAGAGAGAGAGAAAAAAGATAGATTTAGAGATAAGAGAGAGAGAGACAGGCAGAGAGAGAAAAGAGAGAGATTTAGAGATAAGAGAGAGAGGGAGAGAGAGAGATTTAGAGATAAGAGAGAGACTGAGACAGAGATTTAGAGATAAGAGAGAGACAGAGATATAGAGATAAGAGAGCGAGAGAGAAGAGATTTAGAGATAAGAGAGAGAGAAAGAGAGAGAGAGAAAAGAGAGAGATTTAGAGATAAGAGAGAGAGAGATGAGAGAGAGAGAGAGAGAGAGAGAGAGAGAGAGAGAGAGGGAGAGAGCTAAGAGAGAGAAATTTTGAAATAAGAGAGAGATACAGAGATTTAGAGATAAGAGAGAGATAGAGAGAGTGAGAGAGATATAGAGATAAGAGGGACAGAGATTTAGAGATACGAGAGAGAGAGAGAGAGAGAGAGAGAGAGAGAGAGAAATAAGAGAGAGAAAGAGAAAGAGAGAGAGAGGCATACAGAGAGATATATGGAAAGAGCACAAAGGCATCACTGGTGTACAGAAGACTGGTAGAGATAGAACAATACAAAATATTAAGTAAAAATAAACAGTTGTAAGTAATGTTTAGTGTGAGACGTGTAGAGATACAGATAAAGTAATGTTTAGTGTGAGACGTGTAGAGATATCGATAAACTAATGTTTAATGTGAGATGTGTAAGTAATGTTTAATAGCAGGAGTGTTGAGACACCAATAGTGTAATGCTTAAAGGGTGGTTATGACACAGTAATAACAGAGCAATGATAAGAAGGAATATAGGTACAAAGTAATAACAAAAGGTAAATGTGATGTTAACACAAACTATACGAGGGAATAGGTACAAACAGCGTAATAATAAATGGTAGCAGTGGTACAAATATGGTAACGATAAGAGGAAATAGAGGTACAAACACAGTAATATGAAAACGGGAATGCATGGTAAAAGTAAGGTAATTATATAAAGGAAACGAGGTACAAATACAGTAATAGGATACCTAGGAGCAATGGTAGAAACACAGCAATGATAAGGAGTGGAACTACCAATAGTCATGGTAAGAGAGAGGCCATAGAGGTACAAACAGTAATGAAAAGAAGTAGAGGTACAAACACAGTAATGACAAGAGGAATACAGCAATGACAGGAGGGAGTAGAGGTACAAACACAGTAATGACAAGAGGAATACAGCAATGACAGGAGGGAGTAGAGGTAAAAACACAGTAATGACAGGAGGGAGTAGAGGTACAAACACAGTAATGACAGGAGGGAGTAGAGGAACAAACACAGTAATGACAGGAGGGAGTAGAGGTACAAACACAGTAATGACAGGAGGGAGTAGAGGTACAAACACAGTAATGACAGGAGGGAGTAGAGGAACAAACACAGTAATGACAGGAGGGAGTAGAGGTACAAACACAGTAATGACAGGAGGCAGTAGAGGAACTGACCATTGGAGTAGAGGAACAAACGCATTAATGACAAGAGGAAGTAGAGGAACAAACACAGTAATGACAGGAGGGAGTAGAGGAACTGACCATTGGAGTAGAGGAACAAACACAGTAATAACAGGAGGGAGTAGAGGAACAAACACAGTAATGACAGGAGGGAGTAGAGGAACAAACACAGTAATGACAAGAGGAAGTAGAGGAACTGACCATTGGAGTAGAGGAACAAACACAGTAATGACAGGAGGGAGTAGAGGAACAAACGCATTAATGATAAGAGGAAGTAGAGAAACAAACACAGTAATGACAGGAGGGAGTAGAGGGACTGACCATTGGAGTAGAGGAACAAACACAGTAATGACAGGAGGGAGTAGAGGAACAAACACAGTAATGACAGGAGGGAGTAGAGGAACAAACACAGTAATAACAGGAGGGAGTAGAGGAACAAACACAGTAATGACAAGAGGAAGTAGAGGAACAAACACAGTAATGACAAGAGGAAGTAGAGGAACAAACACATTAATGACAAAAGGAATTAGAGGAACAAACACATTAATGACAAGAGTAAGTAGAGGAACAAACATATTAATGACAAGAGTATGTAGAGGAACAAACACAGTAATGACCAGAGGAAGTAGAGGAACAAACACAGTAATAACAAGAGTAAGTAGAGGAACAAACACAGTATTGACCAGAGGGAGTAGAGGAACAAACACATTAATGACAAGAGTAAGTAAAGGAACAAACACAGTAATGACAAGAGGAATTAGAGGAACAAACACATTAATGACAAGAGTAAGTAGAGGAACAAACACAGTAATAACAAAAGTAAGTAGAGGAACAAACACAGTAATAACAAGAGTAAGTAGAGGAACAAACACAGTATTGACCAGAGGGAGTAGAGGAACAAACACATTAATGACAAGAGTAAGTAGAGGAACACACACATTAATGACAAGAGGAATTAGAGGAACAAACACAGTAATTACAGGAGGAAGTAGAGGAACAAACACAGTAATGACAAGAGGAAGTAGAGGAACAAACACAGTAATGACAAGAGGAAATAGAGGAACAAATACATTAATGACAAAAGGAATTAGAGGAACAAACACATTAATGACAAGAGTAAGTAGAGGAACAAACATATTAATGACAAGAGTATGTAGAGGAACAAACACAGTAATGACCAGAGGAAGTAGAGGAACAAACACAGTAATGACCAGAGGAAGTAGAGGAACAAACACAGTAATGACAAGAGTAAGTAGAGGAACAAACACAGTATTGACCAGAGGGAGTAGAGGAACAAACGCATTAATGACAAGAGTAAGTAAAGGAACAAACACAGTAATGACAAGAGGAATTAGAGGAACAAACACATTAATGACAAGAGTAAGTAGAGGAACAAACACATTAATGACAAGAGGAATTAGAGGAACAAACACATTAATGACAAGAGGAATTAGAGGAACAAACACATTAATGACAAGAGTAAGTAGAGGTACAAACACAGTAATTACAAGAGGAAGTAGAGGAATAAACACATTAATGACAAGAGGAATTAGAGGAACAAACATATTAATGACAAGAGTAAGTAGAGGAACAAACACAGTAATGAACAGAGGGAGTAGAGGAACACACACATTAATGACAAGAGTAAGTAGAGGAACAAACACATTCATGACAAGAGAAAGTAGAGGAACAAACACATTAATGACAAGAGGAAGTAGAGGAATAAACACATTAATGACAAGAGGAAGTAGAGGATCAAACACAATAATGACAGGAGGAATTAGAGGAACAAACACATTAATGACGAGAGAAAGTAGAGGAACAAACACATTAATGACAGGAGGAATTAGAGGAACAAACACAGTAATGACAAGAGAAAGTAGAGGAACAAACACAGTATTGACAAGAGACAGTAGAGGAACAAACACAGTAATGACAAGAGAAAGTAGAGGAACAAACACATTAATGACAAGAGGAAGCAGAGGAACAAACACATTAATGACAAGAGGAAGTAGAGGTACAAACACATTAATGACAAGAGGAAGTAGAGGTACAAACACAGCAATGACAAGACGAAGTAGAGGAACAAACACAGTAATGACCAGAGGGAGTAGAGGAACTGACCATTGGAGTAGAGGAACAAACACATTAATGACCAGAGGAAGTAGAGGTACAAACACAATAATCACAAGAGGAAGTAGAGGAAAGAACACGGTAATGACAAGAGGAAGTAGACATACAAGCACAAAAATAACAAGAGGAAGTAGAGGAAAGTAGATGTACAAACGCAGTAATGGTTACAGGAAATGGTAATATGAATACACTTCCGGGAGGATGGACTTGGTTCGCGAATCCTGGTGGCAACAGGCTGTAAATGTAGAGAAGGATGTACCCGGTTTATCACACCCACAGTATATTACGAAAGTTGCTCAACGTAGGCCTTTGTACTTCCTGTATATGGAGAATGATGATGGCGGCGCCGCCGACGGCGGCGGCGGCGGCGGCGGCGGCGGCGGCGGCGGCGGCGGCGGCGGCGGCGGCGGCGGCGGCGGCGGCGGCGGCGGCGGCGGCGGCGGCGGCGGCGGCGGCGGCGGCGGCGGCGGCGGCGGCGGCGGCGGCGGCGGCGGCGGCGGCGGCGGCGGCGGCGGCGGCGGCGGCGGCGGCGGCGGCGGCGGCGGCGGCGGCGGCGGCGGCGGCGGCGGCGGCGGCGGCGGCGGCGGCGGCGGCGGCGGCGGCGGCGGCGGCGGCGGCGGCGGCGGCGGCGGCGGCGGCGGCGGCGGCGGCGGCGGCGGCGGCGGCGGCGGCGGCGGCGGCGGCGGCGGCGGCGGCGGCGGCGGCGGCGGCGGCGGCGGCGGCGGCGGCGGCGGCGGCGGCGGCGGCGGCGGCGGCGGCGGCGACGACGACGACGACGACGACGACGACGACGACGACGACGACGATGATGATGATGATGATGATGATGATGATGATGATGATGATCATCATCATCATCATCATCATCATCATCATCATCATCATCATCATCATCATCATCATGATATCGTCGACGACAATGACGATGATGATGATGTTGATGATAATGACCATGATGATGTCGTCGACGACAACGGCAATGATGATGATGAAGAAGATGAGGTCGTCGACGCTGATGGTGTAGTTGATGACCATGATGATGATTAATGCTGTTAAGCATGCCAACCACAAACATCATACTAGTTATAGATGGGACGGGAAAAACAAACTGACATTCATGACAACAGCCCATATATGTCTTTTCCGCCCAAAACAAAGCCACAACAACCGCCACCACATCCCCCACCAACAACACCACCACCTCCTCGCTGCGCCCACTTGTTTAAAACGCAGAGATCGGATTCAGGGCAGCATCCCTTGAAACCGTTGGCTCGCGTTACACAACCATTCAACGTTCATCGCAAGAGCTTTCTACGGGAACAATACCATCCGTGTGGAAAATGCAATCCACATAAAAGGTCCCAGAACTGGGTGGAGGATCGCTTATACGCGTAACCTAATATATACATCGATAAGTGAAACTGAATACACAGCCAGAGGCATCAAGCGCGTGTATAAGTTAGTTAAGTCAAAGCCATCGTCATTCATATAAAAGACAGCTGCGCCCAGCCATGGATTTGTGACACAATAAAGAGATCAGGTATTGTGTTGGATTCTCAGTTTATGCCTCAGAAACATCCAGGTGGCTGCTGTAAATAAGTATCAAATATTCCAAACAGAATAAGGATTTGTTATCGCACAGTAAATTGATTACGACGGGGTAATTGCCCACAAATATACATTGTGCAAAGGTAAATCAGGTACTGGGACAACTAGCGCACTTGCACAGAAAGATACCTATAACTATTAAAGCGCATCTCAAAAGCACTATTTACAGTCTCCATTATGCTACTAATACTAAATATGGATGCTTATTGCAACTAACGAGCGCAAACTCATAAAAACAAAAATGCCTTTGAAAAGTTGCCGGAGTAACTTTGAGAGATAGAATTAGCAATATGGAAATTAGAAGAAGAATAGATTTTACACCAGTCATGTAATTCATTTTTTTTTTTAAACCACAGACAAAATGGTTTGATCACCTCACGAGAATACTCCAGTACCATCTATTACAAAGAGCCACAATAACAGAAATATGATGATGACAGAGCGAGAGAAAGACCATGTAAAACAGTGGTTCTCAATCTTGTTTGGCCAATGCCCCCTTTCCCGTTACCATATGTTCAGAACGTCATCCTTCCCCCCCCCCTTTCGAATTGCCTCCATATAAATCCCCCCTCCACCCTTACACAGTATACATAAGAATGGAAGCTAAATTTAATAACACATACTAGAACAAGCCTAGACATCTACATAAAACGTGATTTGCGGGTCTACTTACGTTATAACACGATCTTCATTAGGGCGAGAAGTACAGAACCGTAAAATATAGAGGGAAAAGCAATATTAAGTAATTAATTCTTGTATTAATCCAATCTTAAATAATCTTAATCCACCCCCCCCCCTCTGGAAACCCTAAAATTCGCACTGGGGGGGGGGGGAGGAGAAGGAAAGTCCCCTCCGGTTGAGAACCACTGACGTAAAAGATGCAGTGATGGTTTCAAGAACAACCTTTGAGAAATGAAGAGCCACTTACCCTGGGCACTGGAAAGTGAGCACAAATCTTTATATCGCCTTCACTGAAATAAATGGGGAAGTGCGCGGGGGGGGGGGGGAGGGGGGGGAGAGAACCGTCAAAAAAGATGACGTATATTTTGATGGAAACTAGATATCAGCCTACCTACTGTGAACTAATTCACTATTTGTGACCCTAATAAAGTTGATTTGATTTGATTTGATTTGAACTAATAAACATACGGTCTTGCGCCAACCGGCTTGATCATCATGGTGCTTACAGGCTTCAGAGGGTACGAGATGTCAGGTACTGGTAGTAGCTCTCGTGTTTAGGGAAGGGGGGAGGTGTCATGCCTTTTTTAGGGCAGCTCATCCACCACTGGTCCAAGCCTGTGGCTTCTCGTAGCTGCTAGCATACGACAGCGGCGACATCATACGACAGCGGCGACATCAGGGGCAGCGGCTTTGACAGGTTGGCCAACCCAGGGGAGGGTAGCCGACTAGTGTTCAACTTTCGGTAAGTTACGGTTTGCCCATCCTGCATGCAAGATAGCCGACTGGTGTTAACGTTCGGCGAGTTACGGTTTGCCAATCCTGCATGCAAGATAGCCGACTAGTGTTCAACGTTCGATAAGTTACGGTTTGCCCATCCTGCATGCAAGATAGCCGACTAGTGTTCAACGTTCGATAAGTTACGGTTTGCCCACCCTGCATGCAAAATAGCCGACTAGTGTTCAACGTTCGATAAGTTACGGTTTGCCCACCCTGCATGCAAGATAGCCGACTAGTGTTCAACGTTCGATAAGTTACGGTTCGCCCACCCTGCATGCAAGATAGCCGACTAGTGTTCAATGTTCGGCGAGTTACGGTTTGCCCATCCTGCATGCAAGATAGCCGACTGGTGTTCAAGGTTCGGTAAGTTACGGTTTGTCCATCCTGCATGCAAGATAGCCGACTAGTGTTCAACGTTCGGCGAGTTACGGTTTGCCCATTCTGCATGGAAGACAGCGGACTAGTGTTCAACGTTCGACGAGTTACGGTTTGCTCATCTTGCATGCAAGACTGTCTCGGCTGAAAGTGCAGAGGAAATCATTATTTGGTTCAACGGACATGGCAGCTAGCACCAGCAACGCGCTGTGGGGCGTAATGAGTGTCGTGTCCTCCTTTAAAGTGTCGTCCCTGGAGTGAGGAGATCCGACACCCACATTATAATATTTTTTCCCTCTCAATATTCTGGAGAATCCACCAGCTTCCGTCCAACACACTCCATCAGCCTATGGACACCTTTTCCTATCACTCTCACACTGTCGTACTATGCCCCCTTCTCATACTTCCCCAACGCAACATACTCAACAACTCTTGCTTCTAGAAATTAATAAAGATTAATTTATTAAAATAAAAGTGTAACGTGTATGAGACGTGTATGCGAAGAAAATGTGTGACGTGTTCTATAAAGTGTGTAGACTCTGTCTCTCAGACATCAACTCAGTCAGCTGATCACAGCAAAGATAGACCACAGCACGTTACGTCAGAACAAGTACGTCTCACCCGTTGCCGGAACCATCTTGCCGGATAATGCTTTGCCTCTGTAGACCTCTGGTAATCCAATTTCATGAACATCCGAAATAGACACCGGTGGTATTAAGAGTTAATCAGGGACCGGTTGCACTCTACACAATGTCCGTTCCTAATGTTCCTAAACAAACTGCACAAGTCTTTTGCAGTGTGTACGCAGTTAATTAGTTAGTTAGTTAGTCGACAGATCATCCTCGTTGCACATCGAACCATTCAGTCCATAAGTGCTAATTTCTAATGTTAATTGTTGCTGTACTAACACTAGGTACTCTTAGCCGGTTCTCGGTTCGTTACTACTGTCTAATGCTGTGTGGTGCATCAGTATGCATCACTCTCTTTGATGAATCAATTTCCTTCTAGCGTAAGTTACGTTCTGTATGCAACTCTAGTGACTCTTGAACTGGTGTTCTTACTAATGGGATTGGATTCTTTCCCAAAAACTTGTTGAGTTTCCTTGGATCTGGTAGGGAACCTTAAATGGCACTACTGCAGTCCTATAAATCATATCTACATCTGCCATATAGGCACGCGTAAAATTAAGTCACTAATTAACACACGGTAGATATTATTTCCACTGGCACTGCAGTGCCCTGCACTCTGTCTAGAGCATTATTCAAGTCCACCCTAGTTGATCTCAACTCGAGTTTATATGGCAAACTACCAAAGTTGTCCACGTGACGTTATCCTTTACTCCCCCACACAGGTGGCACAGTGGCAAATCATCCCCTGTCAAGAACTATTTTCCTGGCTTAAATCCTGTCAAAGTTGTCAGTAATTGCCTAGATTCTCAAAACAAGCCAGCTAGTTTCTGTATACTCCCAACAAAGAGTTTCGATACCAAGCTGCCAATCATCTTGATGTTCCGGAAACCAAGAATTGACAGATGCACTGTTTTCCGTACTAGGTACTTCCGTTTTACATCTGCCCCTGTGATCTCACGGCTTCCATCTGCATTCAAATGTTGACAAACTTGTCACTCTTCTGTTCCGTGGTGACAATCCCAGCAGCCATTTCCGTCTGATGTCCGGCATTATAGATGACAAACGGAACCATTCCATATCCTTCTCCCTCACCACCAAATGTGTTTATGGGCTGACACGATGTAACCTGTACAACTGTGTTTACTCTGTTAGTACAAATAGATGTCGCTGGTCGATCGTCCGCTTAATCCGAAAATCCTCTGTAATAATCAACCGGATAAACACACGGTTTCATTTTGTGACATAGGCCCCCTCCTAAGAGAGTAGTCCATCTCACTCTTCTCCACCGTGAGTTTAATCCAGATGATTCATTCTTCTTCTTCAGGAGCTGGGTGTCTTGACAAGAAATCCGCTCCAACATTTTCCTTCCCAGGAATGTACTCTACTGTGAAATTATACGGTTGAAGTAACAACGACCACCGCATCAAACGTGCGTTGAGCTTCTGAGAAGTAGCCAGGAACATCAGGGGCTGATGATCCGACTGGACCCGAAACTTAACTCCATACAAATATGGCTGAAATTTTTGCACTGCCCATACGAGGGACAAGCATTCTCTCTCGACGGTTGAATAATTCCTCTCCGCCTGTAGAAGTTTCTTACTTGCGTATGCCACAGGTTTCAAAACCGAAGCATCGTCTTTTCCTTCCTGTAACAAAGCGGCTCCAATTCCAATCGCACTTGCATCCGTTCTCAACACAAATGGTTTGGAAAGGTCAGGGAGCTGTAATACAGGTTTGCTGACCAAGGCCTCCTTTAACTGATTATAGGTATTCTCACATTCTGGTGTCTAAATGATTTGGTCCGGGAATCCCTTTTTCAAGGTTTCCGTCAACGGAGCTCCCAGTTCAGTGAAATGTGGGATAAATTTGTGGTAGAACCCACACAACGAGAGAAAAGATCGCACATCCTTCTTCGTTTGTGGCCTTGGTGCATTTCTGATTTTCTCCAGGTTCTTCTCTTCTGGAACAATGTGTCCTGGAGTGATGGTGTGACCTAGAAATTCCAGAGTCTGTTAACCAATCATGCACTTGGTTGGACGAGCAGTAAGCCCTGCTTCCTTGAGTCTATTAAACACTCTCTCCAAGGATTGTAAGTGGTCATCCAAGCTGTCACTGGAAATCAGAATATCATCCATGAATGAGATGATGGACGGATCCTGTAACGGATCTAGTAAAGTCCTCATCATGCGTGTAAACACACTAGGTGCATTGCTGAGTCCAAAGGGCATGACCTTGAATTCGTAGTGTCCCCTGGGTGTACTGAAAGCTAACAGTGGTCGAATCTCCGGTTTGACTGGTATCTGATAGTACCCCCGACTCAGATCCACCTTTGAAAAGTACCGAGCCTTATGGAGCCTAGCGAATAACTGAGTTGGATTCGGCAAAGGTTCCACCTGAAACTGTGTATGACTGTTCAGAAGTCGGTAATCTATACACAACCTGTGTTCTCCACTTGGTTTGCGTAACAAAACTACCCCTGCATTGTATGGGGATGTGGATGGTGCAATCACGTCATCCTCCAGCAGTTTTTGTATTTCCCCCTCCAGGGCCTTTTCTTTAGAGAATGGCACTGGGTAAACCTTCTGACGAACCGACTCCTGTGTGGTCAAAGTCATCTCGAACTCAACCAATCTCGTTCGTCCAGGTTTATCAGTCAGTATCTCCTTATGAGACTTGAGAACCTGGGTTATCCTTGCCCTCTCCTGGGAGGTCAGATCAGGGTTCACTTGCACATCCCTATAAGTTTCCTGGTGTACTAAGGGATATTCCCTGCCCTCGCTGGTTCCCACTTCTGTCTCCACTGCAACTGCCATTGCCATGAGGTGAGCTGCCTTGTCTCCGGGTCTCTCTTCGTATTTCCGCAAGAGATTGATATGGAAAATCTTCGACTTTCCCCGGATCCGGATCTGATAGTTGGTTCTGGATATCACCCTTTCCACGGGAAATGGTCCTTGCCAACCTATCTCCAGTTTGTTGTTTCCCGTTGGGAGTAGCAACAAGACTTTATCTCCCACCTCTAGAGATCTTTCTTTAGACCTACGGTTGTAGTAAGCCGCATGTCTTTTCCTGGCCTTTTTCAAGTTTTGATTTGTCAGAGTCCATCCCTTGTGGAGTTTTTCTTTCAGGTCCTCCACGTATTGATAGGATGAGATCACTTCTTCTGACGTCCCCTCTTCAGTCCAACTCCTCAACATGGCTTCCAACGGTCCTTTGATTGGACGACCAAACAGCAACATAGCGGGTGGTAGTCCTGTTGAGCCATGAGGAACTTCCCGATAGGCAAAGAGTGCGGCTGGGATATATTCATCCCACCTATCAAGTTTTTCCTGCGCTAGTTTCCTGAGCATTGTCATCAACGTGCCGTTGAAACGCTCTACTTGTCCATTGGCTTGAGGGTGGTAAGGGCTGGTATGTATGTGGTTAGAGTGAAACACCCTAAATACCTCCTCCATGAGTTTTCCACAAAACTGAGATCCATTATCCGTCAGAATTTGATCCGGAAAGCCTAATCTGGTAAAGGCCTCCATCAGTGCGTCCGCCACTCTTTTCGAGTCAATCGTGGTCAACGGTATCGCCTCACCCCACATTGTACAGCAATCCACCATTGTGAGTATATACATGTTCCTCTTCCTAGTCCTGGGAAGTGGACCCACGATATCGATGGCTACCCTCTCGAAAGGAGAGTTCATGATGGGCATCTCACCCAACACCACCGGTGCTGTCCAGTGTTTCGGTGCCACCCTCTGGCACTCAGGGCATGACTTCACATACCGACGCACATCATCTGTCATTCCCGGCCAATAGTAATGGCAGGAAATCCGCTGCATGGTGGCGGCAATACCCATGTGTCCACTAAAGGAGATGGTATGCCCCATATGAAGAATCTGGGACCGGTGAGCTTTCGGGACGACCAACTGACCGTATAGGTTGTCTCCCCTTCCTGCTCTCCTGTAGAGTATCCTATTCTTCATGTAGTACTGCCCCCGTCCTGGTGGATCAGCACTTTTCTGCAGCTTTTTGTAGCAAGGACGTAAAGTATCATCCTCACTCTGGGCAGTTCGTAGCTCCCCCGGCATTGGGTTAGTCACAATTGCGTCTGCCTCTTCCGTTTTCGTCTGAGAGCGAGTCTGCATTGCTCCCATATGGATTGGCTCCTTGGGCATTCCCAGAAAGACATACCGGCAACCTAGGATGACTGGAAAAATGGGATCGGTCAATACAGCGGCCTTGGTGGTGCCGGTGACGTACCTTGACCGAATCTCCACATTAGCAATGGGCAACTTCATGACTACAGCACTCTTCTGTGCAGGCTGTATATCCAAGGTTTCACCTGTGAATTGTTCTGGATGTACCAGATCCGCAGAAATCACGGCCTCCCCGTCCAGTCCTGTGTCGTATAAACACTCCACTTGACGACCGTTAACCTCTACCAATTCCACTACCGGTGGTTTTTCCTGGTCTGGAGTCTCTTCCTCGGCCTCGACCTGTTCGGTGGGCTCCACCTTAGGTTTCCCTGAGCACACGACGAATTGAGTGTCTCCTGACTTTCCCCTGCAGTCAATAGCATTGTGCGTGTTTGACTGACATTGGTTGCTCCATTTCCCTGTCCTAGATTTTCTATTGTCGGACTTGAATGAGCTCTCCTGGTGGCGAGCTTCCTTGTTGACCTTGGCATATTCCGTGACAACCTCCTTGGAAGTCACTTGACATGCTGCGAAGTGAGGGTTCTTAGCCTTCGATTTGCAGTCCCTCGTATTGTGAGAGGGTGACTTACAAATTGAACACCACTTCTCCGACCACGGTCGTTTAGGTGTAGAGCTTGAAGTGCTCTTGCTTCCCTCCTTCTTCTTCTCTGAACTATCCTCTGATTTTTGCACATAAGGTTCCCACTTTTTGGTTCCTGAGTTTTTGGCTTTCTTCTTGTCATGTTTCTCTTGACTTTTGGTGTTGGTGGAAAGGTTTTCCCCTGCCTCCCCATGTACCTCGACGAACCGTTCTGCTAATTTAGTCACGAGGTCAATACGTTCTGCTCCTTGTTCTCCCAGGAACGTCCTGAGAGGTTTAGACATTTGCTTCTTCAGCTGGTCGACCACCATGAGCTCTTCCAGACTCTCATAGTCATGTGCGAACCCAGCCAAATCCATCCACTTATGGAGATAAGATTTAAGACGCAAACTGTAGGCGGCAAACAACTCTCCCGGTTCTCGTTTCGCTGCTCGAAATTTTTTCCGGTAGGTATGTGACGTAACCTCGAATCGTTTCAGCAGAGCCGTCTTTAACTCATCATAATTGTTCTCATGTCCTGGTGGCAGGCGAGTATAAACCTCGTATCCCGTCCCGCGTAATCCCTGGGATAGCTTAAGATTCCATTTGTTACGCTCCAGACCCATAGCAACTGACATAGCCTCGAAGCGTTGAAGGTATTGATCAATCTTCTCTTTGTCCTCCTCGTAGACCGCTAAAGGAAACTTCATAGCATGGTACCCATGTCCACCTACTAGTGTTGATCCTGAGATGGAGGAACCTCCAACTGCTCCCTCAGTTTCTCCATTAGATTGACTCTTGAGCTCGAGTTCCCGCATCCGGTACTCGTGCTCCCTCTTCTGTGCTTCTTGTTCAGCTTCTAATTTCCTAGCTGCTTGTTCAGCTTCCAATTTCCTAGCTGCTTGCTCAGCTTCCAATTTCTTAGCTGCTTGCTCAGCTTCCAATTTCTTAGCTGCTTGCTCAGCTTCCAATTTCTTAGCTGATTGCTCAGCTTCCAATTCCATCCTTCTCAATTCCAACTCGGCCTTTCGATCTTCCCTTTCTGCTTGACGATACTCTCTCTCCACTTCCTGTATGTAATCCGTTAGAGCAGACCCCGACAGTCCCATGTCTTCCCCCTTTGCCCTTAATTCTAACGTGGTAAGTTTAGGGGTGGCCATTATACAGAGAGGTAAGCTAGCAGGTCGAGTACAATATAACTGCAAATTACTATATGAACAAGTACTATAAATCTAGATATTACTACAAACCGCACATTCACTCAGTGACAAGAGTAGAATCAGGACCACAGACCTATGCAGACGTGTGAAGTGTGAACAGGTAAGATATTTGTCCTAACCCCTATCCACATTCACTCTAGCTGGATTCTCCAAAATGATATCTCCCTCTTATAACTAGGGATCCCGTGTCAAAAGACCCCGTTGTCAGAAGATCCCACTGTCAAAGGTTCCTGCTTGCAGGAGATCTCGCTGTCCAAGGATTCCGTTTACGGGAGATCCCGCTGTCCAAAGATTCCGTTTACGAGAGATCCCGCTGTCCAAAGATCCCGTTTACGAGAGATCCCGCTGTCCAAAGATCCCGTTATCGAGCCCCCAATAATGTCGTGTCCTCCTTTAAAGTGTCGTCCCTGGAGTGAGGAGATCAGACACCCACATTATAATATTTTTTCCCTCTCAATATTCTGGAGAATCCACCAGCTTCCGTCCAACACACTCCATCAGCCTATGGACACCTTTTCCTATCACTCTCACACTGTCGTACTATGCCCCCTTCTCATACTTCCCCAACGCAACATACTCAACAACTCTTGCTTCTAGAAATTAATAAAGATTAATTTATTAAAATAAAAGTGTAACGTGTATGAGACGTGTATGCGAAGAAAATGTGTGACGTGTTCTATAAAGTGTGTAGACTCTGTCTCTCAGACATCAACTCAGTCAGCTGATCACAGCAAAGATAGACCACAGCACGTTACGTCAGAACAAGTACGTCTCACCCGTTGCCGGAACCATCTTGCCGGATAATGCTTTGCCTCTGTAGACCTCTGGTAATCCAATTTCATGAACATCCGAAATAGACACCGGTGGTATTAAGAGTTAATCAGGGACCGGTTGCACTCTACACAATGTCCGTTCCTAATGTTCCTAAACAAACTGCACAAGTCTTTTGCAGTGTGTACGCAGTTAGTTAGTTAGTTAGTTAGTTAGTCGACAGATCATCCTCGTTGCACATCGAACCATTCAGTCCATAAGTGCTAATTTCTAATGTTAATTGTTGCTGTACTAACACTAGGTACTCTTAGCCGGTTCTCGGTTCGTTACTACTGTCTAATGCTGTGTGGTGCATCAGTATGCATCACTCTCTTTGATGAATCAATTTCCTTCTAGCGTAAGTTACGTTCTGTATGCAACTCTAGTGACTCTTGAACTGGTGTTCTTACTAATGGGATTGGATTCTTTCCCAAAAACTTGTTGAGTTTCCTTGGATCTGGTAGGGAACCTTAAATGGCACTACTGCAGTCCTATAAATCATATCTACATCTGCCATATAGGCACGCGTAAAATTAAGTCACTAATTAACACACGGTAGATATTATTTCCACTGGCACTGCAGTGCCCTGCACTCTGTCTAGAGCATTATTCAAGTCCACCCTAGTTGATCTCAACTCGAGTTTATATGGCAAACTACCAAAGTTGTCCACGTGACGTTATCCTTTACTCCCCCACACAGGTGGCACAGTGGCAAATCATCCCCTGTCAAGAACTATTTTCCTGGCTTAAATCCTGTCAAAGTTGTCAGTAATTGCCTAGATTCACAAAACAAGCCAGCTAGTTTCTGTATACTCCCAACAAAGAGTTTCGAGACCAAGCTGCCAATCATCTTGATGTTCCGGAAACCAAGAATTGACAGATGCACTGTTTTCCGTACTAGGTACTTCCGTTTTACATCTGCCCCTGTGATCTCACGGCTTCCATCTGCATTCAAATGTTGACAAACTTGTCACTCTTCTGTTCCGTGGTGACAATCCCAGCAGCCATTTCCGTCTGATGTCCGGCATTATAGATGACAAACGGAACCATTCCATATCCTTCTCCCTCACCACCAAATGTGTTTATGGGCTGACACGATGTAACCTGTACAACTGTGTTTACTCTGTTAGTACAAATAGATGTCGCTGGTCGATCGTCCGCTTAATCCGAAAATCCTCTGTAATAATCAACCGGATAAACACACGGTTTCATTTTGTGACAATGAGCACGGTGAGGCACGTAGAACACCCAGGTCATCCACAGCACCTGACTCCATCTCCAGTCGTCTCGACTTGTCCTGCCATGGATTCCGATCGACAACAGTGAGGTCAATGACTATTGCGCAACTCTTCCTCGCTTTAAAGCAATTCATCGAGAAAGTCACTAATTCATAAAGAAGCGATCTTTATCACATGTAACGGACAAACGATCTCCTACAAGTTTCAATTTGCTTTTTATCGATTTGTGTCCGCTGATTTCTACTGCTTTTCTATAAGCATCGATAAGTGCCGTTCCTGTGTGATCCTATCATAACCTGTGATGAGGCCAACAGATTTACGAGAAACCATTAAAGAACCACATGTCAATCAGATCACTCAGACACCCGAAAAGATGATGCATTTGATCAACTCAACTGACACGAACAAGTAACAATCTTAGACTTCACACAGGACACAACAAGCTGAAATACCGTACGTTTAATAAATTATAGAGATAGGGGATACTGTTGAATGTAACTGAGGAACTGGCAAAGTAATAGCTAAGTAATAGCTAACTATTTGTTGCAGGAGTGTCATGACCTAGGCCGGTCTCCCTGGCCTAGGGGTTAGCGTCTGTCTCTGTAATCCTGTATACTCTCTAAGTGACGTGATGTGTGAGAGAATTGGCAGCGGTTCTCGCCGCGTCGGTAACTTATGGGGTATGTGAGCCGGCCGCTCAGAAAGCAAAGGCAAACTACTGAGCGTAATCTTGCCTAGTACATCAACAGCAGCTGAAAAATGCTGGTGTTAACTGCAACGTCCTGTAAGGGATATGCAACCAAAAAAGTGTCATGAAAGTTTGGAGAGAAAAATACTGGAGGCGTAATTGCCCGGGAAGAGTGGAAGAGGAAGGCCAAAGGGAAGATGGGTGCAGGATGTGGCAGATGATCTCCAGATGGGTGTATCGGATATGGGATACCTTGCTTATGGCCGAGAAGTGTTCCGGGAGGTTGTTATGTGTGGCTGGCTGGCTGGCTGGCTGGCTGGCTGGCTGGCTGGCTGGCTGGCTGGCTGGCTGGCTGGCTGGCTGGCTGGCTGGCTGGCTGGCTGGCTGGCTGGCTGGCTGGCTGGCTGGCTGGCTGGCTGGCTGGCTGGCTGGCTGGATGGATGGATGGATGGATGGATGGATGGATGGATGGATGGATGGATGGATGGATGGATGGATGGATGGATGGATGGATGGATGGATGGATGGATGGATGGATGGATGGATGGATGGATGTCCAAGAAATGCAGAAAAAAAGAAGAAAACTATTTTGGCCTGCTCCACTTCAGAATAAATTCAACAAAGATATGAACAAGCTTAACTTTACTGCAGCTTTCTCTTCTTTCATTCACACTGACATCTGAAAACAAACAAAGAAGAAGAAAGATCCTATCAGTATCTGTGTATATATTTCCAATCAGACAATGTACCGTAAAGCGAAGCCACATGAGGTCAACCAACACCTGAAACCTCGTGCAGGCAGCTTTTCAAAATTCGAGAATGGAACCCGTTATGTCCACGTACGGTAGAAGCACCTTCTATGAATGAATCGTCTTCGTGGAGCAGCTACAAGCTTGTGCCACAATCATCCAAATGACTTAAGTGTCCGCGGTGCTTTCACGGGTGATAACTCACCAGTCCACAGACCCGTAAGAAATCATCGGCTGATGGACAGAACTCATCAAGTGCGGCCAGAAATTTAAGTCCGTGTTTAACGGACTAGAGAGCCGCGATCAATATAAAGCGTATAGTGAGTTCCTGCCGGGCTGTCACACTACTCACACACACTGAGTAATTTATAAAGTGTTCTAATGAACCGTAAGTACCAGGATTAAGGTCGCATACACACACATACACTATTCTACATTAGTACTGTAAGGTCGGAGCAATTGTAGGTTTTCTCAGTCGACAGAGATCCTGGGATATAGTGTCTGAAAGAGGCTAATGAAACTATAACATTATAAATTGAATAATAAGAAATATATAAGCAGCTTTCTTTGGTCATGTAACGAGAAGAGGGGCATTGAAGACAGCGTGATGACTGGAAATATCAAGACAGGCTAAGAGAAATGATGCTGGATGGACTGAGGCGGTAATATGTAGGAATATCATCAGCAGAGTGGATCCAGACCATCAAGAGACGAGATCTGTGGAGAGCCATGAAAGTCCGCCTAGGTCAGTTGGCAGGGTACTTGATGACGATGATGATGATGATGATGATGATGATGTGTGTGTGCGTGCGCGCGCGCTTCTACGTCTTCGACTACATCCTTATCCACGCATGGTTGTTTATAAGAAAGTCAAACCTAGTATTTTCATATTACACGTCTCCTCGTGCAACAGCCAGCGAAGAGTCATACTACTAATCGTTCCCACCGCTATCTGATTTAAGGTTCTCCTGGTCTTCCCTCTCACTTTTGAGATTCTTCCAGAAGTCCTGCCGATCTCCCGCAATCTAATTCTTTCCATATACGGGTTCTCAATCTGTTCCCCGGCCTTCTCCATCTGGTCTCACAAGCGCTCGATCACTTCTCCTTTGGCCATAGGTAATGTACCACCAAGAGGTACATTCCCTGTCAGCCTATCAGCCTGTTCCTTCCCCCGCGTTCCCGCATGACCAGGGTTTAAAAACAAATCCATACAATTCTCACAATCTGTGACCTCTGAAGCCAGGTGAGCCGTTCCACATGAAACATTCCTTTCTCCACCTTACTAACCATACTCCTTGAGTCTGTAATGAATACAATGTGTGTTGCAGTGGTCTCCTCTAACCAACGGAATGCCGCGGTGACTGCTTCCACCTCCATTCTCAAGCTGGAGGTCGTAGTCTCATATGCCAGGCTCTCCTTTTTCAAGAAGCATCCATTAGCCTTCGCAATGAAACCCCAACCACTACGTCTGTTTCTCACCACTGACCCATCGGTGTAGATCACTATGTCACCTCGATGTGTCTTACTCTGGATCAGTTGTTGCACTTCACACTCTGTGCGGACCGCTGCCCATTCTCTGCAGTCACGACCGAATGTTCCATAACATTGTGTCTGTCCGCCAGGCGTCAATATGAATATACCCAATGAATTACTACGTTGAGTAAACTATTGTTGTTTTCTGAATGAGCGGCACTCATACTATTGTATTATTAAACCCAAGGTGATCTGCTTCCAAATCTCCCGCAGCTGTGTTTCGAACGCGGTGTGTGGAATTACGAATTGCGTAGTAACCCCTTCGCCACTGATTGTAGCAGAAACAAGGGGGGGGGGGCAGAACTGAAGGAACAGACAATATCATTCCGATGAACGAAATTATTAAACGATAACTAATAGTACAAGGGAACTAATCAATGACAACAAACATATATAAACATTCACAACAAAATCGGTCACAGCGATGCCATAATGTCGGTTGAGGAAGAAAAAACAAAACAGAATGTAGGACTGAAAACACAATGCGCACACATACACAACTGCCATTCCTAGGGAGAAACAACCAACATCCGACCATTAGCATCGATCACACATGGTGAATATTGCGAATACAAATATACATTTTTGTGACTAAACACGCTGAGCCCTTGCAAAACTAACATTACAAATACGGGAGGGGGTGGGGCGGCTAACTGAAAGAGACCCCATTAAATAGAATGTTGGGTATTGACTGGAATACAAAATCAATTTACATCACGTCACATGAGCCTGGTATTCGAACACAACATTTCACCATCATTTTCGCATCGACTACGCGCGTGTCGGCGATCCCAGCGGGATCGATATTTAAAGACTGCCCGTGTCCCGGTTTGCATTTCAAAAATCATTTTGATCGTTGATCCGGGGCATCAACGACATGATCCGCGCCATCAGCTCGTCGGCAGCTAACGCCTGTGTTCTGCTCCAGTCTCGCGCGCATTATACGGGGTTAGAATTATTCCCCTCGCCGCGTCCTCCGGTTATAGCTACTTCTGCCGCCGTTGGTGCTTCTGCTGCTGCTACACATCAACATTATCATTATCATCATCACGTATTTCAGCTTAGTTGCTGTTGTTGGCCTAGCCGTGAAGCTTCTTAATCATTCCATTCCACAGGTGTCTTTATCTTTTGTCGCTCTCTTTATTTCATGTCTGTATTGATGCATCCAGCCGGCTTCTCGTAGCTTAGAGGTTATGGCTTTTCTCCGTAATCACGTATACTCTCGTTGGTAACGTGATGACGGTGAGAATCAGCAGTGGTTCGAATCGCATCGGTAACTTACGGGGTATGTGAGCCGGCCGCTCAGAAAGCAATGGCAAACTACTGAGCGTAATCTTACCAAGAGATCAACATACAGCTGAAAGATGCTGGTGTTGACAGCGATGTCCTGTAAAGGATATGAAAAAAAAAAAATTGATGCATCCTTAAATGTCCGTATGTAAAAACTAAAAGAATATCTATACTCTAATTCAGGAGCGGGTAGCGTCCGGTCAGCGGGCCTTATAAGGCCTGCGAAATTATTTCGTCTGCTCTACATCCAATCAATCTAGGAGTTTCAAACACAATCATCAATTACTACAGCAGCAACATCATCAATACGAGCTACCAACACACGCCTCACCAAAGAGAAGCAGTTCCAGCCATCACATTAGGGGAAGGAGTTAGTTGCATATCCTTTACAGAATGTCGCAGTCAACACCAGCATTTGCTGGTGTTGTTATCTCTTGGCAAGTTTACGTTCAGTAGTTTGCCATTGCTTTCTAAACGACCGGCAACCGTACCACTAAATGAAAGCCAACGCAAGGCGGTCTGCTGCAAACTCGCAAAATCGAAAGCAGATATGCGTGACTAAGAATTGCGCCCGTAAAATCTTCGCCACGGAGCGGGCACATTAGCGGTGATTTAATTAAATGTTTGACTAACTATAACAGGCTTAAATTTTAAGTTGATAATTTTTGTATGGCCCGCGAATGGCGTAAATGTAAATGGTCCTTCGCAGAGACAAAGGTTCTCTACCTTTTCCCCCCGGTAGTTTACCGTCTAGTGCTCTCTTCATTAACGTCACTTCATCACTATAACCGTCACCACCGGAGTCTCCGTGGCAAAGTGGTCAAGCCGTTTGACTCGGACTCCGAAGGTTGTGTGTTCGATTCCGGGCCGCGTCCTTCGGTTCACGAGTTAAATTTTTCGGAGACTCCTGTGGGTCGTCGCTAGAGCTACGGAGTTCGTGCTTTGTGCGACGCTTTCCGCACTGCGGAAAGAGACTGAGACATATGGGATAAAACCCGGTGCAATGAAGTCGACCCTGTCGAGTTTTAAGCGACATTTTTTAACCGTGATCACTAACATTAATGAGGCATCACTACAGCAGACAGTGTAACAAAGTTTAGAACAGAAAGTGAACCATCACTCGGGGATAAATTATGCCAAGAGTCCAGGAACATTATTCGAGCAGAAGGAATACACAGATTTGAATGTTAAGTGAACCATCACCCCAGAAAGGAATACCAAGACCTGAATGTTAAGTGAACCATCACCCCAGAAGGAATACTACGATTTGAATGTTAAGTGAACCATCACCCCCAGAAGGAATACCAAGATCTGAACATGAACCATTACTCCAGCGGAAGGAATAACCAGATCTGATCATAAAGTGAGCCATCGCTTCAGCAGTAAACATATTAAGATTTTAGCACAAAGTGAACCATCACTTTAGGAGAAGGAATAACCAGATTTGTACATGAAGTGAATCATCACTCCAGCAGAAGGACTACTAAAGTTTGATCATAATGTGAATAATCACCTCAGCAGAAAGAATACCCATATATGAACACGAAGTAAACCATCACTCCAGCATAAACTATACCAATCGACGTGCAGCCGAACCATCACTTCAGCATAAAGTATACCAGTCGACCTGAAGTAAACCATAACTCTAGCATAAAGTATACCAGTCGACCTGAAGTAAACCATAACTCCAGCATAAAGTATACCAGTCGACCTGAAGTAAACTATAACTCCAGCATAAAGTACACCAGTGGACTGAAGTAAACCATAACTCCAGCATAAAGTACACCAGTGGACCTGAAGTAAACCATAACTCCAGCATAAAGTACATCAGTGGACCTGAAGTAAACCATAACTCCAGCATAAAGTACACCAGTGGACCTGAAGTAAACCATAACTCCAGCATAAAGTACACCAGTCGACCTGAAGTAAACCATAACTCCAGCATAAAGTACACCAATCGACCTTGACAGTAAACCATCACAACATCATAAAGTATATCAATCGACCAGAGACTGAACCATCACTCCAGAATAGAGTATACCAATCGACCTGAATTCGAACCATCACTCGAAGAGAAAAATAAGAAATAGACAACGGAACGTTAACCAGACTGTCAACTACAAAACCCAGGTACCCGGTACACAATGATAACAAGTAACCAATCACTTAAACACAGACAAATACACAGGGGCACGTCAATCATCATAGGCGTTAAAATGTATGGGCGAGAGGATTGATTTTATTGCACCGAGTTGTATTCCATATGGCTCGGTCTCTTTCCACAGGGCAGGCTAGCGAAAGCATGACACAAAGCACGAACTCTACAGCTCCGGCGACAATCCCCGGATTATCCGAGAAAACTACTCGTGAACCGAATGACGCAGTCTGAAATTGAACCCACGACCTTCGGGAAGTGATGGAACCTTAGCCACTTGGCCAAGGAGCACCCCCCCCCCCCTTAAATCATCATATCAAGCATAATGCTATCATTAAGTTGCCATAGGAGATGCTCTGGAGAACGCTATCGCAGCGGGTAGGACTGCGCGTGCTACAAGCACAGGTTGTCACAATGAAACGAAGTTGTACAGATATTTGATCAGTGGTCGAACTTAGTTCACAAACAGAGACAACAGGTAGTTGCGATGCATCATGGTCGCCTGCATGCCACATGTTGAGGGTGTACATTAAAATACAATGGTAACCGAATAACAAACAATACGTATAGCGTTACCAACACTGGAATTTACATCATTGCTGACTGGCAAAAGTCGATGCTTGATTGGACCAAATATGGGTGCATACAAAATGGGCTGACGGAGTTTATAAACCTGAAAACAAATCCATCTACGACGTGAAGAACACATCGAATGTCAAACCACCACTGCCTTGTGGAAGTTCTGGTAAGAACAACGGTTAGGGCAACAAAGCCCGACAGGAAATGTGGAGAAGAAGTACGCACAAGCCAGGGAAGGCAATCTGTCTAAGGGAGGAGGATTCCAGAAAAAAAACGTCACCGTCGTAGTCAAAAAGTATTGGCCTAAGAGGCACGGGACTAGAGAGCGGAAGTGTCCTAGGGCAAGGCATAGCAAACGTTAATCGACGCAGAAGAGGAAGAAACAATACGTAATTGGCATTAACATTAAATAGTAGACGACCACGATGATGATGATGATGATGATGATGATGATGATGATGATGATGATGGTGGTGGTGGTGGTGGTGGTGGTGGTGGTGGTGGTGGTGGTGGTAATGATGATGAAGACGACGACGGCAAATTATAAGCATTTACACACAATCACAACACAACATGTATGCTTCACTGACACAAACCAATAAATCATCAAGTGGCATCTCCGCATCGAAGAATGGCTGTCACGGGTCTCCAACACCGCCCCTCAGTGCCTTTAAAGGCAGTTCTAAAGCAAATACTGCTGAAAAAGTGTGAAGTGCTAGATCTTCACATATTCTAGGTCACGATATAGGAGATGTGGTGGTCAGTTCCCTTCCTCGTCCTCTTTCATTCTCAGATACTTCGCGGAAAACTATGAAAATTGTCAGGTAACCACTTTTAGCCGGCTCTGTGGCGAAGGCGTCATGAATGCAATTCGTAATACCGTATACCGCGTTCGAAACACAGCTGCGGGCGATTTGGAAGCAGACTATCTTGCGCTAATTTCCATACAATTGTATGAGTGCCGGTCGTTCAAAAAGCAATGGCAAACTACTGTACGTAAACTTGCCCAGGAATCACAAACAGCCAAATAATTCTGGAGTTGACTGCGACGTCCTGTAAAGGATACGCACCCAACTTTAACTAACCCATTTTTTTATTCGGCTGACTGGATCCCGAAGCCGTAATGGACTGTGCAAATAATTATGCTGCACTGGGGACTGAATCATGTCTTATCATGCAAGAACACCAAGCACTAGACCAAGTCGACCCCCTTGCCGATTAAGACGTAAATAAACTGTTACGTAAATCATCATCATCACTCAGTGCCTTGCCGGTTAGCGTGCCACTCCACAAATTGAGCTCTTCGACGGCATGGATCAATTCGTTTGTTGACTCCCGTTACTACAATGACACAAGACTGTCAAGAATTTTCTTACGCTGTCTTCCTTTATCTCTCTTTCTACAAATATTTCCGGTTGTCACTACATGTTCCAGTTTTGGTTTGTTTTCATAATGTAGCCCAAAAAAAATGATAACTGCTTCTTTCCTATGTTTGTGATAAGTTGTCTTTACGACTTAGCTTTCCTCAAAATGTCCACATTGCTAATTTTGGATGTCCAATTAATTTTCAGCATTCTTCTATAAAACCACATCTCCAAGGCTTATCGCCCGTTTACTAATTGTTCAGGGTTCGCAGTCGTATGTTACAATTCGCTCTATGTAACATACAAAACCTTTTTTTTTTTTTTTCAACGTTCAGGGAGAAGGACTTTTTGAACAAAATGTTCTTCATTTTATAGAATGCAGTTTTTGCATGTCCTATTCTGTTCTTTATTTATGTGATCTTTATCTGTTATCTTTTCCTTGTCCTATTTTGTTCTTTATTTCTGTTAGGTAAATATAGTCTTTACACACACACATTGTTCTAAGCAAAGTGTGAGATAGCGAACTATGACCGCCCACGTTTACTGGCAGAGCACAAGATTATGATAATGATAACGATGAAAACTAAACAGTAAATGATAATGACAACATGGCAGAAGACTCGGCATCACTGCAACAATAGAAGAATTGAATCACAGGGTACGCGCTAAATAAATCAACAATTGGACACATAAAAACCACGTTTACTGCCACAGCACGTAATGATAATGATTAAAACTGAACAGAAATGATAATGACAATATCGTGGAAGCCTCGGCATCACTTCAACAACAGTAGAATTGAAACACACGGTAAGCGCTAAATAAAACAACATGTGGACACGAAATAAAACCACTTTTACTGTCACGGCACGTGATGACTATTAAAATTAAACAGGCAATGATAATGATAACATGGTGGAAGACTCAGTATGACTGCAACAATAGTAGAATATAAACACACGGTAGGCGCTAAATAAAACAACACGTGAACAAGACATAAAACCCACTACCTAATGAAAACTCAATCAATCTTATTTAGATTGTCAAGCACGTTTCACCACTCACATCACTCCATGCTTTGTCCGACAAATCGGGACTTTAGTGTTGGAGAACTAGACAACATCCATTTCAACTTTAGTGTTGAAGAACTAGACAACATCCATTTCAACTTTAGTGTTGGAGAACTAGACAACATCCATTTCAACTTTAGTGTTGGAGAACTAGACAACATCCATTTCAACTTTAGTGTTGGAGAACTAGACAACATCCATTTCAACTTTAGTGTTGGAGAACTAGACAACATCCATTTCAACTTTAGTGTTGAAGAACTAGACAACATCCATTTCAACTTTAGTGTTGAAGAACTAGACAACATCCATTTCAACTTTAGTGTTGAAGAACTAGACAACATCCATTTCAACTTTAGTGTTGAAGAACTAGACAACATCCATTTCAACTTTAGTGTTGAAGAACTAGACAACATCCATTTCAACTTTAGTGTTGGAGAACTAGACAACATCCATTTCAACTTTAGTGTTGGAGAACTAGACAACATCCATTTCAACTTTAGTGTTGGAGAACTAAACAACATCCATTTCAACTTTAGTGTTGGAGAACTAGACAACATCCATTTCAACTTTAGTGTTGAAGAACTAGACAACATCCATTTCAACTTTAGTGTTGGAGAACTAGACAACATCCATTTCAACTTTAGTGTTGGAGAACTAGACAACATCCATTTCAAACATCACAAATGTATCCCGAAGAAGTTTTCTGCTATGGTTATGTGCTAACAGGATCATCACATTTTGTTGGCCTGTATTTCCCTCACTTAGCGAGACGACGAGTGCAGGTATCGAACCCACACCCGACGGCGATCGTGACATTATCATGGAATAGAAAGAAAAAGCAGCGGCTGCAGCAGGATATAACAATATGAATTTGAAACAAATAGGTATATAAAACACGGAGCTGATCCACGACTCTGGTGATCGAGTGAGATGGCAGAACATGACCGCCCACGCTTACCGGCATGGCACATGATGGATGGATGGAGACAATATTGCCAAACGTTTAAATAGGATTAAAAGAAGTCAAAAGGTTAGATAACAGAGCCAGATATTTAGATACCTATGAACGGAACACAATGCTTAGGTACCCAGAAGGAACCAATTATTTAGATACCTTAGAATAAAGCCAAATATTTAGACACCTCAGAACGGAACCAAATATTTACATAGCTCAGAACGGGACAAAATATTTAGATATCTCAGATGGTAACGAAATATTTAGATATCTCAGAACGGAACCAACTGTTTAGATAGCTTAGAACGTAACGAAATATTTAGATATCTCAGAACGGAACCAAATTTTTTAGATATCCACAGAATATAATAGGCAGTATCCTACAGAACAGCCGGTTAAACTAGGTGAAAGATTTTAAAAGTGCGCTCATAGTTTGGCTGCATTGTCTTTTTTAACTAACAAAAAGATACAGACAACTGGGAGGATGCCAGCAAATAGGAAGACAAAGGAAGAGGCTGAGGACAACGACGACGATGGCGAAGACAAAAACGACGAAGACAAGGAGAAGTAAAACATGTAAGTCTATGATAGGACAAAAGAACATGCACCTGATGTCTGGGGAGTATGATTTGTAAATGCAGAAACATAGGTAGAATATTGTAGGGAGGGTGCGTGTGAGGGAGAGAAAGAAAGAGACAGAGAAAGACAGAGGGGGAAAGAGAAATTGAGAGAAAAGAGATAAATTAAGAGAAAAAAACAAATGAAAGAACAAACTTTATTTTCAAAGGATTAAGAATTGGGCACGCAGGCCCGTCTGACATTCTCCCTTCTTATCTCTCTGCTCGCATACATTATTTCATTCATACATCACTAATGAGGCTAATCTTTGACAACAGCAAAACAATATGCATTAAAATGCGTTGAAAATGTGCAATATTCAATAATGCATGACTCACTGAAATACATTTTTGACACGGCTATTATAATTACCTAAGGTAGGTGTAACGTACACAATTAGGGGAATGTTTATTATACTCGTTGACATCTGAGATAATTATTATTATTACATTTTTTGGTAGCGATAGAGAGGCAGCCAGGCTGAGAGAGAGAAAGTGAGAGAGAGAGAGGGGGGGGGGGAGAAAGAAACAAAGAAAAGGAGAGACGAGAAAGAGCGATAGAGAGAGAGAAAGAGAGATAGTGAGAGAAAGAGAAAGAAAAAGAGCGAGAGAAAGAGAGAGCAAGAGAGAGAGAGAGCAAGAGAGAGAGAGAGAGAGAGAGAGAGAGAGAGAGAGAGAGAGAGAGAGACCGACGTGATAAATATGTACAAGGAATGGATACTGTGGCGGCGGTGAGGGTAAACATAGATGGTTCAGATATATGGCACACTCCCGGAGTGCCCGTAGCTGTAATCTTTCAGTTGGAAACACTTTCCTTGTGACAGATAGGCAGGACAGCAAACAGCAGCAGCAGGAGATGGGGCAGCTGAAGGAGCAGCTGAAGGCAGAGGAGCAGCAGTAATAGCGGGAGGAGGAGGACCAGCGGGAGGAGGAGCAGCAGCAGCAGGAGGAGGAACAGCAGAAGGAGGACCAGCGGGAGGAGGAGCAGCAGCAGCAGGAGGAGGAACAGCAGAAGGAGGACGAGCGGGAGGAGGAGCAGCAGTAGCAGGAGGAGGAACAGCAGGAGGATGAACAGCAGAAGGAGGAGGAGCAGCAGCAGGAGGAGGAACAGCAAAAGGAGGAGGAGGAACAGCAGGAGGATGAACAGCAGAAGGAGGAGGAGCAGCAGCAGCAGCAGGAGGAACAGCAGAAGGAGGAGGAACAGCAGGAGAAGGAACAGCAGCAGCAACAGCAGGAGAAGGAGGAACAGCAGGAGGAGGAACAGCAGCAGCAGCAGGAGGAGGAACAGCAGGAGGAGGAGGAACAGCAGAAGGAGGAGCAGGAACAGCAGAAGGGAGAGGAGCAGCAGCCGCTGGAGGAGGAGGAGAAGAAGAAGAAGAAGAAGAAGAAGAAGAAGAAGAAGAAGAAGAAGAAGAAGAAGAAGAAGAAGAAGAAGAAGAAGAAGAAGAAGAAGAAGAAGAAGAAGGGAAAAAAAAGAAGAAATCTGAGTGTCCTTTAATCTCCACTCCATTCCTATACTTCTAACAGCAGCGATCAATACATATGAATTCACTTCTCACGTTTATCAAAGTTCATGTCGGAAACGGGAATTGAAATCTGAGACAGAAAGCAAAAAGGCGGTCATCCGTAAAGAACAAACTTCAGACAGTAATGTAACTGTATTGATCGACACGAAGAATACCCATTCTAGCTATAAGAACAACATCAATGAGGCAGCGAAAGGTCAGCATGGCAGAAACTTCCGGTGCGCTGATGCCGAAGTAGCGGGTTCAAAACCTACGCTGGTAGTTGGACTAAAATACTGACTTCTCGTTCTTGACTTGGGGACGTAAATTACAAGTACCCCTGAAGTCGGAGTGGGCCCGCCTGATGACGAGGGGCCCTAGTAATAGCGAAAGGTAATCCACGCGCAAAAATCAGTCCAGAGCACAAGAAGTAATACCACGTATATGGACTACACTCGGGTTCAACACGAGCGAATGTTTAAAATAAACATGACAATCTGCATGACACAACACCGGACATGTTCTCAGGCATCAAGACTGCCCAATCAGCATGTACTTTTGTAGTACGCTAGCTTAGAACTCCAGCGTAGTCAAAACAGTGCTGCTGTTGCTGCTGCTACTACTACTACTACCTCTCTCTCTCTCTCTCTCTCTCTCTCTCTCTCTCTCTCTCTCTCTCTCTCTCTCTCTCTCTCTCTCTATCTCTCTCTCTCTCCAGCCTTCACAAAACGCAACATTGTCCTCATGAAAACTGCCCGGCACTCCCACCACCCCCGCAAGACTTCAGACGGATTCATTTCCTGAAAGCACCAGTAGAGTCAGTTGACATTTCAAACTGCCTTCCTGCTGTCTACAGACCGAAACATCGCCTTTCCTGGTGCACTTTTGTTTATTCTACCCAAACTACCATTTTTGGTTCTTCTTCTTCTTCTTCTTCTTCTTCTCCTCCTCCTCCTTCTTCTTGTCCTTCTATTATTTATCCTACTCTTCTTGTCCTCTTACTTATCATATTCTTCTTCATCTGCCTATTCGGAGATCAGTATGGCCAAGTGATTAGAGCGCTCGCTTTTAAATATCTGGTATGCTGATGCCGAGGTAGCGGCTTCAACCCCTACGCCGGTCAGCTGAAATAAAATGTTGACTTCTCGTCCTTTACTTGGAGGCGTAAATTACAAGTACTCTGAGATCGGAGTTGGTTCGTCTGATGGCGAGGGACACTGGTAATAGGGAAAGCTAACCCACACGCAAAAATCAGTCCTGTGCACTATATTTGAGATTTTGATGGTGCTGCAAGATGGTGAACCATAACCGCCCACGTCTATCGGCATGACATGCAGTGATGATAACGATGATGATTTTTATATGATTTTTGGACTATTTTCTCAGCGTGATAAAATGTAGTAGTAGCACGTATGGACGGCGCTTTAATTCACAGCCAGCTAATACAACATATGAACATCTGCCTATTCCTTCTTCTCTTACACATTCTATTGCTACTATTCCTCTTCATCCTTCTTGACCATCTTCTTCTTCTTCCTCAATATCATTTTCATATGTTCTTCTCCACTATCTCCACCAACTCCTCCACCTAATCATCATTCATACTCATCCTCTTCTGTCTCTACCACTACATTCACCTCCTCCTTCTTCGTCTACTTCTGTTTACCCATCCTCTTCATCCCCATCACCAGCTCATGTTCCCTTTTCTCTTACTCACCCCTTCCTCCTCCATCACCTCATCCTCTTCCTTCACCATGACCACCACCTCTGCCGCCTCCTTCTCTAATTCCTCCTCCTCCACCACCACTATCTTCAGTTCTTCTTCTTATTTCTCCACCGCCACCTACTCCTCGTCAGTCCCCCTATTCCGCCTCCTTCACCACATCCTCTCTTATTCAGGATCCCTCTTTACCTCCATATCCACCTATTACTACTCCTATTCTCGTCCTTCCTTTTTCAGCCACCTCTCACCAAGCCATCCTATCAGCTGCTATCTCTCGCAGTGCCTTCCATGTCTTTCCTATATTAATCACTATTTCTGAACGCCGACGCTCAAATCATCTAAATCAACGCAAAAACAACTGCAGTTGGTTCCAAGCCTTCAATCCCATACAAAACAACAGCCATATACGCCTAACACCACAGTTGACGAAGCTGTGGGGAATATTCAATTAATATGCCCGCTTGCGTTGCCTTCAAGTCTTGTGACAGCTGTAGGATATCAATGGCGTTTGCCGGCTGGTCATGGGTGTCGGACAATCGACAGCCAGCAAATCATATTATGAGCAATTTCCTTTTATTGGATTCAATATTCATTCTCTCCCGCGATTGCTTTTCTTTCTCCAGCCCTCTATCCACCGTTAATGGCCATTGCATATCGAACCCTTTCTTTCTACTCTGGCTACCGGCCTGCTTATCGCTGTTTGCCTAACTATCTGTTTCCCTACCTGCCTGACTGTCTCTGTCTGTCTGTCTAGTCTGTCTGTCTATCTCTGCATCTCTCTCGGTCTATCTTTCTACCTGTCAATGTCTGCCTTTCTTGCAATCTGTCTGTCTGCCTGTCAATTTCTGCTTCTCTCTCAATCTATTTGTCTGCATGTCGGTCTATTCCTACCTCTCTCTTCGCAATATATCTGCCTATCTCTCTCAATATGTCTGCCTCTCTCTCTATCTCTCTGTATGTATGTGTGTGTGTGTGTGTGTGTGTATGTGTGTTTGCCTATCTCTACATCTCTCTCTCTCAATATATTTGCCTCTCTCTCAATCTGTCTGCCTGTCTGTCTATCTCTACCTCTCTCTCAATACATTTGCCTCTCTCTCTCTCTCTCTCTCTCTCTCTCAATCTGCCTATCTCTACCTCTCACTCAATAAATATATCTCTAGCTCAGTGTGTCCGCCTGTTTATCTCTCCCTCTCTCACAATATATCTGCCTCTCTATCTCTCTTTCCGCTGGATGGAGAATACGATATACACACACATCGTGATTGTAACTGACTCAGAAAGCATGCTGAGTAGGGTGAGGACAGGCAAGCTTCGCGCAGAGTGGCTTGCTTCGCTTCGGAAGTCACGGGTGACAAGCATTGTCAGGATCTTTTCTCCGGGGCATGCTGGTGTGCTGGGGAATGAACAGGCAGACAGATTGGCTGGCTCGGCAAAAACTTGGTGGAGTACTGATGCATGATAAAGCAGACGTGGTTGCGGCCTTGTGGGAGCATGTGTACACCTCGGAGGAGCAAATGGATCACCATGGTCTGGCAAGAATGAGACAGCGAGGGGTGACGAGGGGATCTGGCCGACGATCGACGCTCAGAGGAAAGGCGAGACGGACATATAATCAGATTGCTACTGGTACTATTAGTGTTGGAACTCTTCGCTGGCTGCTGATGATGGGGACGGAGCGCTTATGGGAATGCCCCGAATGCTGTGATGCCGGTTCCTAAATCAATCTCTCTCTCTCTCTCTCTCTCTCTCTCTCTCTCTCTCTCTCTCTCTCTCTCTCTCTCTCTCTATCTATCTATCTATCTATCTCTCTCTCCCACACACACACACACACATTCTCTCAATCTGCCTGTCAACTTCCGACCATCTCAACCCATCTGTCTACACCTCTGCCTATCTATCTCCAGGGGGATTTCATTCCCATTAGAAAGCAAGCTCTCTTGGATATTCTCTGGTAAACTGTTGTCAGTTAATGTCTATTTGCATATCGATTTGCGCAGGACACATTCATCATTTACACTTCTTATGCTCCACCCGCTAAAGTAACATTTATTCCTGCCAAACTGTAAAAGGTTTACATCTGTTATCGTGTATGTGTATGAATAATAACTGCCATACTCACTCTTGTTAGTTTTAAATTTTCCAACATTGCGTAAGACTACGTTTTCTGGGGATATTAAAACTGTGTGTGGGAGAGAGGAGGCTGAGTAGTTTTGGGGGTCGCCTCTGGCTCAACCATACCTGGTTTGAATTACCGCTGCGGAGTTGTAGATTTTTACAAAATATACAACCTGAGAATGTTTAGCTTCCCGTGATCCGAGGGTAATGGATCGAACGACTAGGCTTTTCAGATTAGGGTGTACCTTTGGTGGCTTTTACCAAATGGCGTTATCAAGACAAGAAAATGCCTGATCTGAGATTTTGATGGCGGTGCAAGATGGTGAACCATAACCGCCCACGTCTATCGGCATGACATGCGGTGATGATAACGATGATGATTTTTATGTTATTTTGAACTATTTTCTCAGCGTGATCTTAACTCATTTTTTACTGCCTCAGTTCTATTTATGTTTTGGCGTTTGTATACTTCCCTTAAGTCTGAATTCCACAACATACACAACCTAGTGGATGGTAGTAACTGGTTGTCTCGGTGTGGGTTGTATGCATAGTGCTGAAGTCTGCTGGCCGTGGAACACCTGCGAGAGGGCTTCAAGAGAAAACCTTAAATATTTTTCTTTTTTTTTTTCTCCTTTTGTATTGGGAAGGAGGGGAGAGAGAGAGAGAGAGAGAGAGAGAGAGAGAGAGAGAGAGAGAGAGAGAGAGAGAGAGAGAGAGAGGAGAGAGAGACAGAGAGACAGAGAGAGAGAGAGAGAGGGGGAGAGAGAGGAGGGGAGAGGAGAGAGAGAGAGACAGACAGAGAGAGAGAGAGAGAGAGAGAGAGAGAGAGAGAGAGAGAGAGAGAGAGAGAGAGAGACTGAAATACTTTGGGTAGATTTTAAACTCGAAATTTTGCTCGGGCAGCACCGTTAGGCTACTCTTTTTCGATTTCCAACTGCCAAGGGATTTTCTACGTGCTCAACAATACAAACAGGCGTCCGATCTCACTACCCAGAGACCAGGAGAAATTTTGTTACTAGAAGCCTACGTGAAAAAACCCCGGCCCTTACCGGGGCTTGAACCCGGGACCTCCAGCACTCGAGGCGGACACCATACCTCGAGACCACTCAGCTCCATCACTCAACCAATAAACCAACCAACCATATTCCAGTGCCGTCAATATGTTGATATTTTCTGTTTTACTGGACATTGTCCAGTTTCTTCCATAATCTGAACGTTCTAGATTCTTTCCATCATTCTGTCGTAGTCCAATACACCAACAAATGTTGACAAATATCAGTAATTCATGAATACATGTTTTTACCGCCTTCCATACTTACCCACACAAACGTACCGTACGACTTGTAATTAGAGCTGAATATTCAAAGTTCCGGCACGTTTTAATTCCTTTTCATCTCCGCGTATTTGCTAGCCCATTTATTGTGCCAGTGTGGTAATAGATGTATATATTTCGCCATATGCTACCGGATTTGCTGCAGCTGTTGCCCATATTGCATATATGCACACCATATGATGGTACGGTTAATGAGTATCATCATAGAGTGCGAGTCCTTGTTGCAAGTTCGTTTTGATATTTTATTTAGTGTAGGACCTCAAACACTGTCTTTTATTTTAGAGTGGCAGGATTCACTTCAAAAATAAAAAGATAGGAAGCACCCGTTACATTTTGTTTCCCAGGAGATGATAGTGCATCTAAAATGAGAGATCTAAACTGCATACATGTTATTTACTCTAGCTACTTCAGCCATATATCATCATCATCATGTGCCATGACGACAAACGTGGGCGGTCATGTTTCGCCATCACACGCGATCACCAGAGTCATGGATCAGCTCAGTGCTCTTGTCTCGACAATGCCACGTGGTCAATACACCAAGGTACTACTTCTCTGTCTTCCCCGTGTTTTGTTCCCCTCAATCTTGCCAGTTGTCACCAAGTTCTCCAATTTATTTCTTCTCATAACGTGTCCAATATTATGTTGACTGTCTGCGTCGAAGTTTACGGTTTTCATCTGTTAGTCTTAACAACTGCATCCAATTGAAGTGGAGAATGGCAAATTTGCTGGGATGTCTCAGCCACCTTAAGCGTCGCGTGGTACACTATGTGTAAATGACTCCCATTACTGGTGGGTTGTCTTCTATAGTCAGTGACTGTCAGTTGCGATTGTAAAGGATGGGGGAAATGGGGGTGTTAGGGTCGGGTGTGAGGGGGTGGAGTGGGGGGGGAGGGGTGTATGAGTGGGGAAAGGAAGGTGGGGGGTCGGGTGCGAAAGGGGTGTGTTGTGGGGATGTTGTCTGGATCATGTTTATATTTGAATCTTATGTATGTCTGTCTATGTTATGTTTACTTTAAAGTGAACCTATAATTGGTTAGCATCATGTGATGTTTAGATTAACTATATTTTTATTGGGGGGGGGGGGGGGGTAGAGAGAGAGAATCATGTTTATGTTTAAAAAGAACTATAATGTTTGAAACATGTTTATGTTTAAAGTGAGTTGAGGTGAGTCAAGAACCGACATCACGGCATTTGAGACATTCCCAAATGTGTTCCGACATCATCTGCAACAGCCAGCGAAGAGTCCCAATACTAATGGTACCCGTAGCAGTCTGATTATGTGGTCATGTAGTCTTTCCTCGGAGTCCTGAGTGTCGGTCAGATCCTGTGGTCACTCCATACAGCACCATTCTCTCCAGGCCGTGATGATCTATCTGCTCTTTTGCACTATACACACGATACCAAAGGGAGGCGACCACATCTGCCTTATCGTGCACCAATACCCCACTAAGTGGCGCAGACCCAGCCAATCTGTCCGCCTGCTCGTTTCCCACAACACCAGTATGTCCTAGAGGGGGGGGGGGGAGTGGAGGGGGAGGAGGAATCCAACAGATGCTCTCTATATTTTATTATTGAATCGAAGCCCGCCATTCTGCCCGAAGCAAGTCTGTCTTCACCTTTCTCAACATACTCCGTGAGTCCGTTACAATCACGACTCGCGACTGATGTTTGTCCTCCAGCCAGTAGAACGCTGCTGTGACTCCACTCTCAGACTAGATGTTGTGGTATCATATGCCAGACTCTCCTGTTCCAAACACCGTCCACCAAAGTTTAAGTTGAACTAGAGTTTGATGGGCTATAGTTATGTTTAAAGTTAACTATAGTAAGTGTATTTGTTGTTTTGGTTTTTTTTTTGGTTTTTTTTTTTTGCGTTTGCTCGCTTTGAACTCAAGCATAGTCCATACACATGCGGCTACTACTTGTGCACTGGATTGACAATTTCGTGTGGGCTACCTTTCCCTATTACCAGTGTCGCTCGCCATCAGGCGAACCAACTCCGACTTCAGAAGTACTTGCATTTACGTCCCAAAGGACAAGAAGTCGACAATGAGAAGTCAACATTTTAATCCAACTGACTGGTGTAAGGGTTGAACCCGTTACCTCGGCATCAACACACACAATGTTTAAGAATGACCGATCTTATCCATTCGGGCACGCTGACCTCCAAACTACAGTACGCTAGGATTATGTTCGCTTTCCAACATCATGTTTCCACGTTCAACCTCGGCTCACACGGCCGAGGCGTCTCCATCATGGGGGTCAGAACATGCAAAACCTTCACATTTAATTACGCCAACACTCACGGTGCACGCCTGCAATTTACGTCTGATCGTAAACATACATTTCTCAAGAGACGTTAAGGGAAGAGGTGTATAAGAAGGGAGTAAAATATTAATGGGAGACAGACATTGAAACACTCTCTCTCTCTCTCTCTCTCTCTCTCTCTCTCTCTCTCTCTCTCTCTCTCTCTCTCTCTCTCTCTCTCTCTCTCACTCACTCACTCACTCTCTCTCTCTCTCTCACACACACACTCTCTCTATCTATCTACCTTTGTATCTCTAACGAATGAATGAACGAACGAACGGATTAACAAACAAACGCGTGAGTATGTCTGTCTGCTGTCTGTCTGCCTGCCCGCGCACCCGCCCGCCCGCCCGCCCGGACAGAGGCAGGCAGGCAGGCAGGCAGGCAGGCAGGCAGGCAGGCAGGTAGGTAGGTAGGTATTGGAGAGAAAACAATGACAGCTCGAAAGATACAAATAAACAAATGAACAATGCATTATCTAACACAACATCAGACACTAAATTATCCTCAAGTGCCTTGCCGACTGGAGTGAACCATCATGCTTCGACGATTCCTTTGTTGACACTTCTCCGTGCTCTGACAGAAGACTGTCAAGGACCTTCAATCCTTGTCTTCCTCTACCTCGCTTCCAGACACAGCCCAAGTATAACATACAGACAGGACTGATCAGGACATTGCCTTTTTTCAGCTGATAGTGTTAACAAGTTTCTAATCGCGTGCCCACAAAGGCACACACAAATATAATGTCCTTTGTCCTTGAGCCGCTTTCACGGGAGGACAGAGGCCTGGGATTAACTCTAATTACAGTTAGTTGCATGCCCTTTACAGCACGTTGCAATCAACCATAGCATTTATTGGCTTTTTATGATTAACCAGACAATGTTAGTTCAGTAGTTTGCCATTGCTTTGTGAATGACCGACGCCCCACATCATCGAAAGCACACAAAGCGACTTGCTTCCACATCCTCCGCGGCATATTTCGAACCCTCGACTCGGTGTGTCGGGGATTTAGAAGCTGCGCGTTTCACTATCCCCAAAGCCTCAGCACCGGTTGGACTACAATCACAAGCAATACTCCTGCCTGGGGCAGAAATGTGTTGGGCAATATAAGAGTTAGTTACATAACCTTTAGAGCAGTGGTTCTCAACCTTTCTTGGCCCATGCACCCCTTCACTATATGTTCAGAATGTCATCCCCCCCACCCCCCGTTTCGTATTTTCTACCTGTAAATCCTCCCCCCCCCTTTTATTTTACACAGTATACGTAAAAATGGAAGCTAAATTAAATAGCACTTACTACAACAGGTCTTTTTTTTTTTTTTTTTTTTTTTTTTTTTTTTTTTTTGCGTATCCTTTTACAGGACTTAGCTGTCAACAGCAGCATCTTTCAGCTGTCTGTTGATCTCTTGGCAAGATTACGCTCAGTAGTTTGCCATTGCTTTCTGAGCGGCCGGCTCAGTATCCGCAAGTCACGAGCGGGGGTCGAACCACCTCAGTTCTCGCTCCGCTGCGAGACTCTGCGTGATAAACGGGATTACAGAGAGAAAGTGTTGTAACCCCACAGCCAGAGAGACCGGCACAACAGGTCTAGACGTCTATATAAAACGTGATTTGTGTACTGCTTAAGTTATAAAACGAATTTCAGAAGGACGCGAAGTACAGAACAGTAAAGTATGGAGAGAAAAACAATCTCAAGTAAGTCATCTGTTCTTGTATTAACGCGATCTTAAAATAATCTTAATCCCCCCCCCCCACCAGGAAACGTAAGGGACGGGGGGGGGGGGGGGGGGTAATTCCCTACCGGTTGAGAACCACTGCCTTAGAGTAGAGGATGTCGCAGTCAACACCAGCAGTTTTTGCTGTTGCGATCTCTTGGCAAGTTTACGTTCAGTAGTTTGCCATTGCTTTCTGAACGACCGGCACCCATACCGTTTCGTTAAAATAACATACAAGTGATAATCGGAAATTAGAGAATGCATTAATGGTTGATTGGACATAATGCTGGAAAATAACCACTTGAGAAGAATAATTACGTTGGAGAAATAATTATTCCCTCGGGGTAATAATTGTTCGGAGATAATTACATTTAGACAATAACAACTGTTAGGTAATTGTTACGGTTACGTATCTACAACTACAAAGAGAGGCCAAATATCCTAGCATTTATCATCTCCAAACGTTGTTCGAACGTACCGCAGGAGAAAGACACCCAGAGGCATGGGTCCGTCCCTAGGGAGTGTTAGGGAGATAAAGGGTCACACATCCCCGGGGAGGCGACAACTTCTGACGATCAGAGATGTCCCGTCGTGCTTACTCCGTGGCAGGGTTTGTATCACCGCATGGCCGTAGGCATGCCATGGGCTAAAATCTGAGGTCTCTCCCGTTTCCTTTATTCTCTGTGATACCTCTCCTGTTTTCTTTCTTCCATGTGATGTCTCTCCCGTATACGTACTTCTCTGTAATATCTCTCCTGTTTTATTTCTTCTCTGTTGTATAAAGAATAGTATTCATCTGAATCTAGGACGTGAAGTCTTTTTTTTATTTCTGTCTTGTTGCCCGATAAAAAGGATGGTTTTCAGTACTGGATATGCCGACCTATTTGTTTATTGTTATAGAAGGGGTGTTTAGAATCTTGCATATGCCATCTGTTTTCATTCTTTCTTGTTTTAAAATGAAGTACCTTGCAACTAGAGTGCGTTTCGATTCCTTACTGTCTTGTTGTCTAGACTGGTTTCCAGCCCAGGATATGTTATTTGTTATTTATTTCTTGTTTGAGAGAGAGAGAGAGAGAGAGAGAGAGAGAGAGAGAGAGAGAGAGAGAGAGAGAGAGAGAGAGAGAGAGAGAGAGAGAGAGAGAGAGAGAGAGAGAGAGGTATGTGGAATTCCGGATGTGTCTAAAGGTTGTTTCTTTCTAGTTTACCAGATGCAGTGGCTTCAAATCTCGGATATTTCTATACGTTTCTTTCTAGTTTGCCAGATAGAGTGGCTTCCAATCTCGGATATCTCTACCCGTTTCTTTATAGTTTAACTGATGGGTGATGGATCTCCGAAATGCCGACAACTTTCTTATCTCGACAACTTTCTCATCTCGCTGTTGTTTCCTTAATTAATTTAACTCCAATCTCCAATGCACCTACTAGATCCTTTCCCTCTTGCTATCTCATGGGTGGGCTGAATCTCCGGTGTGCTAACCTTGTATTTTATAATACTAAAAGTAGATTATGTGGTTGTTTCGGGATTTGAAATTTAAATATTGAGCACAACCCACTACTGGCAACGCCGATCGCACTCTGGTATGAACCTAAGGCCTATCCACGTCAATATCGAATCACTATACTCGAGTTTCGCCCTCATTTGAGCTCGTCAGTAGTGCATATCCCTGACCGGATCCGGAAACAGTCCCGGATCACGCGTGTGAAGCGGGTGTGTAACCACGCGGCACACACTGGACACACCAAATTATCACAACAGAATACCACAACGCTACCCATCGTAGGCTATGCTCAAGATTGCCCAATCGCCGCGACCGACGTCCGTCAATCGATGGGACCCGAACGATCAGGACTTCTCACTGGCAAGGAACACCAGGCCTCCTAAATCCAGTGAGCAATAATCAATAGATTATGTGGTTGTTTCGGGATTTGAAATTTAAATATTGAGCACAACCCACTACTGGCAACGCCGATCGCACTCTGGTATGAACCTAAGGCCTATCCACGTCAATATGGAAGCACTATACTCGAGTTTCGCCCTCATTTGAGCTCGTCAGTAGTGCATATCCCTGACCAGATCCGGAAACAGTCCCGGATCACGCGTGTGAAGCGGGTGTGTAACCACGTATTACTAAAAGTGTTTAAAAGGCAAGAGATCGACTTCATGACACCGGTTTTAGACCATATGGGTCGGTTTCTTTCAGCAGGACGGCCTGCCGAAAGCAACGCGTAGAGCACAAACTCCGTAGCCCCAGCGATGATCCTCAGGAGTCTCCGAAAAAACTGCACTGAACGAAGTAGTCCGGAATCGCACCCACAACCTTCCGATCTGCAGGCAGGAGACGTAAACACTTGGCCACGAAGGCGTTTCTAATACTGCCTAAGGTAAACGCTAATGCCAACCTCAATGTATTCAGTAGTGCATCAAACTAATCAAACCGCTAAGCATCAGTGTAGTTTAGTTTAGTCATTTAGTTTAGTCGTTTGGTCGTTGGATCAACATCGAGGCACACGGTTTAACCCATAAGTGCTCCGTTTTCCTCCTAACTCAAACCTGAGCCTGGAGAAACTCAGCTCAATGCACGAACTCCGTTGCATCGGCAAAGATCCTGAAATACTTTGGGTAGATTTTTAACTCGAAATTTTGCCAGGGCAGCGCCGTTAGGCAACTCTTATTCGATTTCCAACTGCCAAGGGATTTTTTTTTTACATGCGCAACAATACACACGGGCGTCTGATCTCACTACCCAGAGACCAAGGGAAATGTTACTAGAAGTCCACGTGAAAAAAATCCGCCCCTCACTGGGGCTTGAACCCGGGACCTCCAGTACTCGAGGCGGACACCATACCTCGAGACCACTCAGCCTAACCCCCACTTCCCCCCAGGTTTTTCTATTACTGCCTAAGGCATGTGCAAATGCCAACCTCAATGTTTGTAGTAGTGCATCAAATTAATCAAAACCACAAAGGTAACTTTTATAAGGGGGCAGGTCAGCAAACAAGGTGATAAATGGATTTTAACAAATACAAATAGATACGATCGTAAACGCTCCTTCTTATTGCATTTAGAACCCCTGCTTATCTCTCACCGTAATCTCCGCCAACATTAACACACGTAACCCCACAGGCTCGACCACACGGAGCACAGAAGTAGGTGCTCTGTAGTATTAGCAGCACTCGCACCCCACGTTCAACATCTTCATCATCCGCGAAACGTTTACCACAAAAGTAGGCTTTAAGTGGACCTCCTTCTTAAGATGTCTGTTCGAGAGCGGAAATCGGCGATATCATGACTCTCTAATCTTCTGTGATCTGATAAGTTGATGAGATTGGCGTTGCTTAGATTAGTTGCCCAGTTGTTTAAGCTGCTAGGTGTACAAAACTGGTTTACAATATAACTCGAGGCTTGGGACTGTAAGGCGAACAATTGAAGATTTTGCCACTGTAATTATTAAATGCTCTCATAGGTGTTACATTTCCTCTAGAGTACACTAGTCAGGGGGGCTGAGTGGTCTCGAGGTACGGTGTCCGCCTCGAGTGCTGGAGGTCCCAGGTTCAAGCCCCGGTGAGGAACCGGGATTTTTTCACGTGGACTTCAAGTAATAAAATTTCCCCTGGTCTCTGGGTAGTGAGATCGGACGCGCGTGTGTATTGTTGTGCACGCAAAACATACCTTGACAGTTGGAAATCGAAAAAGAGTAGCCTCCGGGCAATATGTCGAGTTAACAATCTACCCAAAGTATTTCAGGATCCTCGCCGGTGCTACGGAGTTCGTGCACTGAGCTGAGTTTCTCCTGACTCAGGCTTGAGTTAGGAGTAGAACGGAGCACTTATGGGTTACACCAGTGTGCCATGATGTTGATCCGTCGACTAAACTAAACTAAACTAGTCAGGCCGAGAGAGGATTCATGCTGCATGGGCAACACGTAGTCTCTAAATTCAGCCCAGGGTTTGTGCTATGGAGAGGAATAACTTCATTTTACCAACTATCGCCTATCAAGACGGCAACGTGCCAGGCATAAGTTAATCCAGATGTCCAGGCACTGTTGTGATGGGTCATCCATCCTCTTGTAAGCAGGCCTCGGAGTTGTCTTCCAGCCCTACCTTGAAGTATCAACCAAACTTCACTGTACGATGCAACACTGGAATCTTCTCAAATGGGCACTTCTAGAGAATTCCAAATGTATATAAGCATACCTTTCTCTGTTGTTGTTGTTGTTGTTGTTGTTGTTGTTGTCGCTTTGAACTCAAACATAGTCTATACAAGCGTTACTACTTCTACTACACTGGACTGACTTTTTTGCGTGTAGATTAGCTTTCCCCAATACCAGTGTCCCTCACAATCAGACCAACTTCAGAGGTACTTGTAATTTACGTCCCCTAATCAAGGACGATAAGTCAATATTTTAGCCCACTTGACCGGTGTAAGGGGTGAACCCGCTACCTCGGCATCAGCATACAGAATGTGTCTTAACTCTGTTATGTAAAGCTGCACTACTTTGTGTCATTTTATATTGTTGATTTCTTGGCAAGATTACGCTCAGTAATTTGCCATTGCTTTCTGAGCGGCCGGCTCGCATATCCCGTCGTAAGTAACGGGTACGGCGATAACCGCTACCAATTCTCGCGCAGCTGCGTATGCTCACGTGGATAAACGGGATTACGGAGAAAGTCGCTAACCATTAGGTCAGTGAGACCGGCAATGACCAACTAGATATCTCTTTTTAGGGCTGTCTAATTGGTCATGCGTTGAAGAATACTTTTTCCTGCGCTGTCGTCATCTGGATGTGACATGGTCGAATCCCGGTCGGTAATTATCGATTTCAAATTTCATGTTGCCTAGTGTGTCCTTAATCGTCCACTTCTTTCCTTACTTCTATGAGCGCAAAACAATACCTGTGTTTTTATTTATGACCTGTCTTTGCGACCTCAAAAGGTCCCCCAATTGATATCAATGGATGGATAGGGTAGACATAATGTGTGCCTCTGAAAGAGGATGTCCGAGTGTAACATTCTGGAAAGAGACAGATGGTGCAAGAGACCCACTGCAGCCGACCCTCAATGCGGAGATGGCAACTGATCTGATCCTATCAGTATCCTTTCTATTCCTAAACAGTGGCAAAGCTGTCAGTATAACCTCAGCGTGTCAGATCATTAACAGCAGTAACACTGAAACTCGATATCAGAGAGAAGCCGGAGACTACGAAAATGTGTTCGCTGCATTAATGCTTTAAGTCCGCAATGTCAGGAGAAGATGATGGAAATTAACACTGACAGTTATAAAAGAAAACAGCTTGTGATGAAACTAATATTTTGTGGTATTTTTAAGGGATAGAAACCCACGATGACAGAGAGGGGGAGGGGGAGGGAGAGAGAGAGAGAGAGAGAGAGAGAGAGAGAGAGAGAGAGAGAGAGAGAGAGAGAGAGAGAGAGAGAGAGAGAGAGAGAGAGAGAGAGAACGCATGAATACACAGATCTGGTTAACGAGTTACCCTTGAACCGCGTGGTGAACTAATTAACTGAACTCTGTCGTGGCATGGAAACACAAGTGTACCCACCATCTGCTTGTAGGTACACGGTCTCCACAAGCAGGAAATTGTCAACATCTGAGTTATATATATCCTGCATTTATTAGTTAACTTTAGATATCATAAGACGATGAGGCCGCGGAAACCAGAGGCACCACTGACGTCCAACCATCCGCACTGTATTTGCAAAAGGATACGAGCTTGCCAAATTCTGGGCATCACATCTTCCTGGACGCCCAACAGCCCATTGGAGTGAGAGCATGGAGAAGCTACTGATCGGCTCGAGGCCTAGACCAGAGGCTTGTCTGACAAATAACACAGAACGGCGAGGCCAAAAAAGAATCCAGGATACGCAAGTCACGAACCAACAGTCTGTATCAGCAAAGGGCTGGTCAAAAAAATAGCAAAGCATCAAGCCCTCCTGGATGTTCAAGGATTCAACAGAGTGAAAACATCGAGAATCAACTCAGGGACTAGACCTGAAATAAGCTCCACGTACGAGCACAGATCATGTCTGCAGAAGCCTATACTCCCCGGCCTGGAGGGGGAGGGAAGAAGTCAATTTGTCATAAATGCTCATTCAAGTCCATTTTATCTTCTTTTCCTATCCATTTCGGCGCCCGTGGCTTAGGGAATAATAAAACGCAGTTTTACAATTCCCCGACATATCGAGTCCAGGGTTCGAAGTCACCCGCGGGTGATTTTGAAACAGGTTGCTTTGAGTTGATTTTGATAGAATCAGGCGTCGGCCATTCACAAAGCACCTGAAAGTGAACTTGCCTAGTAAATAACACAGAGCCAAAACATGATGCATTGACTGTCACGTCCAGTAAAGGACATCCAACTAACCATCCTTTTTTTTTTTTGTTCGCATATCCTATACAGGACATCGCTGTCAACATCAGCATCTTTCAGCTGATTGCTGATTTCTTGGCAAGATTACGCTCAGTAGTTTGCCATTGCTTTCTGAGCGGCCGGCTCACATACCCCGTCAGTCACCAACGGGGCGAGAACCGCTACCGATTCTCGCGCAAGTTACGTTCCTCATGTGGATATACGGAATTATGGAGAAAGTCGCTAACTCCTAGGGCAAGGAGATCGGCACTAACCATCCTACCGGAGCCAAAAACTATAACCGAACCCTAAGCAGTCATCAAGATACGCGAGTGCCCTACCATTCTACCACAAAATCATCACATACGTAACTCTTGCCACAACAAGCAACTCATAAAGCGTATAACTATTTTTGTCCACAGCCGATGGACGAAGTCCCTGCTGAAAGCTGTTTCACAGCTAACAGATATAGGAAGCCAACGGTCGAAATTGGAGAATAACACAGAGCACTAGGGCACAGAATGGTGGATTGTACCACCATAGCCAGATGGTAGGGGTCTATTGCAGCCAACCAACCTTGTGGAGATGGCGGTTGGGTGGATCTAAATGACAGCTAGCCACTACTCTGGCCAAACTAGTGACTTAGTGTATAAGGATACAAGTTACAGGACTGTCTAACATGGCATTCACAAGTAGGTCGACGCTACAAGCTACTAGTCTGTTCCCGTGACATACACAAGTGGGTCGACGCTACAAGCTACTGGGTTTGTTTCCGTGATATACACAAGTGGGTCGACGCTACAAGCTACTGGGTTTGTTTCCGTGATATACACAAGTGGGTCGACGCTACAAGCTACTGGGTCTGTTCCCGTGACATACACAAGTGGGTCGACGCTACAAGCTACTGGGTTTGTTTCCGTGATATACACAAGTGGGTCGACGCTACAAGCTACTGGGTTTGTTTCCGTGATATACACAAGTGGGTCGACGCTACAAGCTACTGGGTCTGTTCCCGTGACATACACAAGTGGGTCGACGCTACAAGCTACTAGAACTGTTTCAGGGACATATACAAGTGGGTCGACGCTACAAGCTGCTGGGTATGTTCCCATGCCATACACAAGTGGGTCGACGCTACAAGCTACTAGAACTGTTTCAGGGACATATACAAGTGGGTCGACTCTACAAACTACTAGAACTGTTTCAGGGACATATACAAGTGGGTCGACGCTACAAGCTGTTGGGTATGTTCCCGTGTCATACACAAGTGGGTCGACGCTATAAATTACAGGACTGTCTCCCGTGCCACATACAAGTGGATCGACGCTACAGGACTGTCTCCCGTGCCACATACAAGTGGATCGACGCCATAAGCTACAGGACTGTCTCCCGTGCCACATACAAGTGGATCGACGCCATAAGCTACAGGACTGTCTCCCGTGCCACATACAAGTGGATCGACGCCATAAGCTACAGGACTGTCTCCCGTGCCACATACAAGTGGATCGACGCTATAAGCTACAGGACTGTCTCCCGTGCCACATACAAGTGGATCGACGCTATAAGCTCCTCCGATGTGTCTCCACCTTGCCGTGGTGGGGGGGGGGGGGGGGGGGGGGGGGGGGGCTTGCGTGTCCCACTGACCCCATATGCTATGTCGATGGATGAAAACTACATATCGGACAGCTTATGGGATAGGGGCCAGACTAAGTTAGTTAGTTAGTTAGTCGACAGATCATCCTCGTTGCACATCAAACCATTCAGTCTATAAGTGCTCGGATCCCCTCCTCAGCAAATCCCGCAGCGTGTAGCGGCTAACGACGCCAGTTCTGTATTGGTTTATCAATCTTCTTTGGCTTCCTGCGTAGCTGCGTAGTGTTCTTGTTTGGCCACCCCTCTTTTAATTTGCTGCTCTAGCAGTCTGGCCATTGTTGTAGATTCACAGTCATCACTTGGTTCTCGCAAAAGTCTCACATCACGTAGAGCATTCAGAATGTCAGCCTGGTCCATGGCGCGTCCGCCCTCCACAGTAGCCTCACCTGCGAGCTTGTCAGCCCGCTCATTTCCTTGTACTCCCGCATGTCCTGGCACGAAGATGAAACTAATCTTTGCCAGCCGAGACCGCTTCAGAGGCAGCAACCATTCTCTTCGGATCGACCCCTCCTCTATCCTCTTGATCATGTTCATTGAGTCGCTAAGGAAACAAGCCCTGGTGAATGTCTGTGTCTCGAGCCATGTTATTGCTTTACTTACTGCCATGACTTCCATGGTCAGGCTACTTGTGGTTTCAGTGAAAGTACCAGAGTCCTCCTTCACAATTCTCCCTCCGGCCCGAGCTGTAAAGGCCCATGAGCTTCTCACATGTCGGACGACCGACCCATCTGTGTAGATGACCGCGTCACCGTCTAGCGAATTCTCGAAAATCAACGCTTGTACTTCAGCCTCAACAGCAGCCGGATTTTCTTGTCTGCATTTTCTATCTAGTTGGATGCAAACTGAAAAGGATGTGCAGAAATCTGTTGGCACTTGCACCCACTCCTCGCCAGGTTCTAAGTCCTCAAGTGAACACACCTGTTGAAGAATGTCTTCGGCTTGACCCATCCACGACCATCCTCTTTTTAACCTGCTGCCCTTCACCTTCCTAATTTCACTATGCAGTGGATGTTGTGTGTTTGCGTTAATTCTGAGGTAGGCGCGTGCCCTGCAAACTTGTATTCTCTCTTCAATGGTTGGAAAATCAAGAAGGTAGCGCATCGCCCTGCATGCTGTATCTCTTGTACATCCAAGAATAATGCGCATAGCTTCATTCTGTATCCTTTCCATCCTTTCTATCTGCTTATGGCTGAGAGTCAAGATTGCCATTGCATACTCCAAAACAGACATGACCAGCCCCTCGTACAGAAGACATAGATGGCGCTGCTCACAGTTTGCTGCCGCCATCACCCGCATCGCTGCCAAACCCCGCTTGGCCTTTGTTATCACCTGGTCTATGTGCACATTATAAGCAAGGCTTCGATCAAACCGTATCCCCAGGTAATTCATTGCCTGCGTTCTTTCCACCGTCTCTGAACACAGCATTACAGTTGGTGTTGGATTGTTGACAATATGATTATTCAACGAGAACCAAGTCACTGTTGCCTTTGTTGGGTTGACCATTGCCCCAGCTTCATCACACCAAGTACTTATGCGATTGAGTTCGGTTTGTAGTTCCCCAGCAACCTGCTCTCTATCCTTACCCTGACGATACACTAAAACATCATCGGCATATGACAATGTCCTGCCAGGTCCAGTGATCTGCTCACTGGTGATTCTCACTGTGTAGGCGTTGAACAGTACCGGAGATAATGGTGATCCCTGTGGTAGGCCAGGATATATTGTTGTTGGTTCCAAAGTCCAACTGCCACATCTAAAAACTACTTTCCGTTGGAAGAGGGCTGCAGCGATCCAACTAAGGAGGAATGGACTTACGTTTAGTTCAAGAAGCTGAAACATTAAAAAATCCAGTGGTACTCTGTTGTATGCGTCCTCAAGATCAATCGCTGCAGCAACGGTTTCAGTGCCTGAGTGGAAACCTTCATAGACATCATGGGCAAAGACTGCTGCATTGGTCCAGGTTTCTCTTTTTGGACGGTACCCACCCAGGGTAGGTGGGAAAACACCTTGCCTCTCTAGTTGGCTTGATATTTTCCTGGCAATTACCTTCTCCAGCAGCTTGCCTATTGTATTCTGCATGGTTATAATTCGATATCCCTGAATTTTTTTGTGGTCTTTGTCAGGCTTCGGCAAGGGAATCAGATAGCTGTGTAACCATTCCTCCTTGATGCTAGCACTCCCTATACTGTTGTTGTACATGTCTGCTAGTTTCTCTAGCTCATTGTCGGTACACCTATTTATGTCGTCGTATCTTATGCCATCAGGACCTGGAGCACTGTTTCACATCCGAGGGTTTATGGCTTAGAGGCGTTCAGCCTCAACCCTCGACAGAGAGCCTTAGAGTATGTGTCCGGACCAAGAACTTCTGCCTTCGTGCGCCTGATTTAAACTTTTGACTGCTATCCTCAATCTACCTGCAGAGCTGCAGGTTGTGTCTCGCTTAGCTCTGACAACATAGTTTCCGAATGCCGCTCTTGTTCGGAACAGCTCTGACTAGGTAGTTTTCCGAATGTCCGTCGTGCCTGGAACAGCTCTGACGGGCACAACGACAAGAACATGTCCGAGTCGAAAACTCGCTGAGTGGATATCGTCTGCAGACCTGTCTGGTTTATGCGGGAACGGCCCGGGGCGAACGAAATGTCCAATATATTGAAGTGAGGAATTAAAGCAGCGATGAGCATGACGTGAAGATTCCCTCGGTGAGCCCAGCACCAGAGCGCTATGTGTCGGCTCTGCAATTATGGAAGCCACCCAGGGTGGCGGAAAATGCTATGGACTGTCCCTGCCTTCCTTTGAGGGATATGACCGTGAAGTCTTCGACTGTTCCAACTTGACCAGCTGGGAGGTGGACGGTACCACAACAGTGAGAGTCTCCCAGGAATGCTAACCTGGTCAAAAATGCACGCTAAAAGTAGGATGTGTTGACCTAAGGGTTTCGACCCAAGACACACCGCAATCACATCTGAAAAAATACTCCGGATGAACGCAAAGAAGAAGACGCTATAAGCTACAGGACTGTCTCCCGTGCCACATACAAGTGGGTCGACGCTATAAGCTACAGGATTGTCTCCCGTGACACACACAAGTGGGTCGACGCTACAAGCTACTGGGTATGTTCCCGTGCCACATACAAGTGGGTCGACGCTATAAGCAACAGGACTGTATACCGTGCCACATACAAGTGGATCGACGCTATAAGCTACAGGACTGTATCCCGTGGCACATACAAGTGGATCGACGCTATAAGCTACAGGACTGTCTCCCGTACCACATACAAGTGGATTGACGCTATAAGCTACAGGACTGTCTCCCATGACATACACAAGTGGATCGAAGCTACAAGCTACAGAGACTATCCCTTTAACAAGAGGCAGTTGAATTGAATGACGTTCTCTGAGAAGAACACTGTCAATTCCCACATGGGCATAGTCGTAAAACGCAACACGTTTGAACTATTGTCTAGCCGTTTAACGAGATGAATGTGCCACGACAGAAGGCTCGGGACATTTGGAGAGCTTTGTTCGCGGCCCCATTAACACATGTAAATGGTAACTGAACAATAATAATAGCAATAACAGTAAAACAATGTTTTATCTATGATCTACCCCCTGGACACACACACACACACACACACATATATATATATATATATATATATATATATATATATATATATATATACATATATATATATATATATATATATATATATATATATATATATATATATATATATATATATATATATATATGTGTGTGTGTGTGTGTGTGTGTGTGTGATGGAATAAACGTGTGTGTGTGTCTGTGTGTCTGTGTGTCTGTGTGCGTGAGTACACTATCTGACATGCCAACGCGCGCACATGTGGGCATGCATCCACACAGACACGCAGGAATATATACATTCACAGACCACATACTCCCATACAGTCCACAATGCGACATGTCTGGGCGGGTCCTCAGGCCTGGACAAATATGGCAGTAGAAGATTGGACTCTATAGACCACTCGGTGAACTAAACAGACAGTGAAGTTCACGCAGATGCAAATACATCGAGAAGAGAAGTAGAGACAGAAATGAATGATGTGGGGAGGACATGGGCGGAGCTGCTTGGGATAGGTAAGGATTGGAGGGTTTGGGGTGAGCTGGTTGAGCACCCAAGCCCCGATGGGGGATAAACAGTGAAAGAGGGAGAGATGATACAGACAAATGGGTGTATATGCATACACGATCTATTGGACACGTAGACACGAAGACAAGCTTGCATATATAGGGTGTGTGTTTTAATGACTGTGCAGTGTTTGAAAATATTGCCGGTTCAAGTTTTGTATTCAGCCTCCGTAAAGTTCATGCAACATAATAGGCAAATACAAAACTTGGACCGGCAATATTTTCAAACACCGCACAGTCATTAAAAATACACCTTTTACCACACACACGCGAGCGCACACACACACACGCGCGCACACACACACACACACACACACACTGAGAGACGACAGGACATATGAACTCGGATGAACTAACAATCTGGACATCAAACGAAGAAAAGTAACACAGAACCGACCATGCGTACTACAAGAGGCGACTAAGGAGGGTTGGGCTTGGACTGGATTAACCATACCGTAGAAAACTGTAGCCGGTCTCCCTGGCCTAGGTGTTAAACGACTTTCTTCGTAATCATGTTTATCCAATGTAGGGTAATGCAGCGCGCGAGAATTGTTAGCGGTTCTCCCCGCGTTGGTGACTTACGGGATAAGTGAGCCGGCCGCTCAGAAATCAATGGCAAACTACTGAGCGCAATCTTGCCAAGAAATCAACAACAGCGGTAAAATGCTGGTGCTGACAACGATGTCCTGTAAAGGATATGCGAGAAAGAAAAAAAGAAAAGAAAACTGTAGCTGCAAAATTCAAATAAACTAAGTAGTAAGTTGATTGAGGGTCTATGGTGCAATATGGGATAAAGGGCACAGATACAGAAGAAGAAGAAGAAGAAGAAGAAGAAGAAGAAGAAGAAGAAGAAGAAGAAGAAGAAGAAGAAGAAGAAGAAGAAGAAGAAGAAGAAGAAGAAGAAGAAGAAGAAGAAGAAGACAGAGAACTGGCGTGTTGTTCAGCCTTCATATACTGCACCAAGATGAACGTAATCTGAACCTTAGTAAAATCAATAAACTTGGCGTCCGTGGCCTAGAGGCTGTGAACATACCACTATCTAACGCAGTTTTACAATCCCTATATACTAGGCCGAAGTCAGCCGCTGGTGAGGGTTCTAAATGTTGTTGTTATGTAGCCGGGGGCACAGAGTTAGAGTGAGCGCCTAACCTTGCAAAATATCCCATGGCCCGTGCATTCATCACCTCTGCAGCAAAAGTCCAACTCCTGGCCTTCATGAGGCGGACCAGTTTTAACTAACAGGAGAAGGGGCGGCGGCGAGTTTCTGGCGCCGACAAATACCCAAAATGCTCTAGATGTGTGTGCCCGTACATGCACGTGCAGACACGTGTGTGCGTGCCTATACATACTCTAGAAAATTAAAGGTGCTGAAGACGGTGGCAACCAGCCAGGACGCGCACCACAGAAATCAGGATGCCACGTAATCACGACAGATTAAGCAACAACATGTATCAAAATTCAAGATTGGCGAATCAGCCATGTGCACATGTGGATTGGCGTCGCAGACAGCATATCACATACTCCAAGACTGCTCAAAATACAACATATCTAGGCAAACCTTCTGGCCTAGAGAGGCGACAGTGGAAGATAAACTCTATGGACCACTGAGTGAACTGAAAAAGACAATATTGCAATTATAGACATATTTCAAGCGAACGAAAGAAGAAGTCGCCGGTGATTTGGCAGCAGACCACTTCGCGTTTAACTTCAAAATGGTATGAACGTCGGCCGTATAGAAAACAATGGCAACCTACTGAAAGCAAAATTATTTAGAATATTATCCCAAAAAGCTGAGGTTCCATGTGATTTGATATAAACGGACATATAACTAACTTCAAAGAATCAATCAAAGCTGTTTTCATGGCAACATGGGGGGGGGGGGGGGGGGGGGTTTGCCACGAGATGTTCCAATACATGTCCGGGAACCTACTTTTAGGCTAGGTCAACTTGGGAGATGAGGTCAGGTTTAAACAATCGTCCCGATACTGATCGAACCTATGCCCGAACCTCTAGTCACTGCATTACTGCCTCCCCCAGGACACAACAGGCTAACCCTGACGTCACTGTTCAACAGTCGCCTGTGTATTGATGTAGCCCTTAAGACAATCACCGACTCTGTGGCGAAAGTGTTACAAATGCAATTTGTAATCCCGCATACCGAGTTCGACAAACAGCTGTAGGAGATTCAGAAGCAGACCACCTTTGCGTTGGTTTTCATAGAAAGGTATGAGTGCATATCGTTCAGAAAGTAATGACAAACTACTGAACGTAAACTTGCCAAGAAATCACAAATAGCCAAAAAATAATGCTGGGGTTGAATGCCACGTCCTGTAAAGAATTTGCAACTAACGTCGAGAGCAGCACAGAATATTAACACTGCAACGGTCCATGCATGTCGCAGGAGGCGAGCGAGGAGGGTTGGCCTGTCATCTAGGAGAACACAACAGCTGCAAGAAGCAATCTGTCAAGAACAAGTCTACAAAGGGCTTGATGGGGGTTGACTGGGGAACCATGCTCCACGTCTATATGGAAGGCAGAATATTCGAAATTGCTTCGACGGATCTCTGTGTAGGAGATAATAGCCCTATGACAGCCAGCGACCTACTACAGTCCTACTCAACTGTACAGTCTCATCATCCTATCTTGTTCCTCCTGTACCTTGCGGTGCCGAGGTGAAGCATAAACAACGAGAGAGAGTGCCCGTTTTTGGGTTTCATATATCGAGATTCCCATGGATTCTGATATTCCCTCTATCCATCGTTTGCATGGTCGCCCTCTTCTTCTGGTTCCATTTGGTCTGTCCATCAATGTTTGTTGTGGTATACTGTTAGCTGGTCGTCAAGTTACATGGCCGAACCATTTAACTTGCTGTTTTCTAATGAAATCTAGCGCTGCTATAACCTCCCACTTTAATCCTGATTTCTTCATTTTTAATCTTTCTTTCTTCTGGATACATTGAACTGTACAGTAATGATCGCAAATAGTTACGGCGCCAACCAACATCCTTCCAACAAAAGCTCTGCGGGGATGCTGTCAGCCTGAAGCTAACTCCGGCTGTCAGTGCATCCATTAACGTGCACGTCTCTGCAAACGAGGACGAAGATGAAAAGGCAACAACGGACGGTTCACGGCGAAGCCAAATCCAGTGTTAATAAACACTATTGAATGCGTTTGAACTTTCATATCAGTGTGATTTGGGCCGCAATCAATCACCCGCTAGCCCGTCGATGACAACGAGCTTAGGTAATTCCCGTCTTTGCCGATCAATACTTTCCTATAGGAGAGCTGATGTAGCGTAGCGGCTAGATCGTTTGTCTGTCGGCCCGAAGGTTTCGGGTTTGAGTTCGCATCCAGGTGGATTTTGATAATTCATTTGAGTCTTTTAAAAGTCTTAAAAGTCGTGAGGATCAACTGCATCGCACCGGGTTTTATCCCATGTAGCTCGTTCTCTTTCCGCAGGGCGGCCTGTCGAAAGCGTCGCACAAAGAACGAACTCCGTAGTTCCAGCTACGACCCCCAGGATTATCAGAGAAAAATGCACTGTTAAGCCGAAAGACGTAACCCGGAATCGAACCCAAAACCTTCAGTGAGGCAGACGGTTTAACCACTTCGCCACTGAGGCACCCGATTTCTGGAGAATAAACGCGGGGCCTGACTTGTCATCTGGGACAGCTCAGCTTAATATATATATATATATATATATATATATATATATATATATATATATATATATATATATATATATATATATATAAACTGAGCTGAATATCCTTTATATGCAGCCAACACCACCGTTAACTAGCTGTGTGATTTACTAAGCAATTATAGTTCAGTAGTTTGCCATTCCTTGTTTTTTATTTGCCAACACCTCAAACCATCGAAATCAACACAAAGCGATCGGCTTCCATATTCCCCCGTAGCTGTTTTCCAACTCTCGACACGGTATGACGAGCAATTATGAAACACAGAGCCGATTTACCTTATCACTAGTTAAAGTTAGTTGCATATCCTTTACAGGACGTGGCAGTCAAACCCGGCGTTAATTTTTTTTTTTTTTTTTTTTTTTTGAGGTGGCTGATTGTGGTTTCATGGCAAGCTTACGTTCTGTAGTTTGCCACTGCTTTCTGACCGACCGGCAAGCACAACTTTGTATGCGAACCAACGGAAGGAGGACTGCTGCCAAATCGCCCGCAGCAGTGTTTCGAACGTGGTATGCGGGATTACGTATTGCATTCGTAACGCCTTTGCCACAGAGCCGGTTGAACACTAGCAAGGAAAACTAATAGTGTAGGGAAGTTAATAGTTCAGGCCAGTTGCCAGGGATGGAGTCCCTCGAAAACTAATAGTGTAGGGAAGTTAATAGTTCAGGCCAGTTGCCAGGGATGGAGTCCCTCCAGGGCAGGTCATTATTATGCAAATGCCTGCTGACTTCGACAAGGTTGTCATCTGTATTAGAGTAATGCATATCCCATAAGTAGCTGTGGCGTTAAACTCTTGACAGCGAGGCAAAGAAGAGTTAGAAGGACGGGTAGGCGGTGAAGATGAGAAAGGGTGGGAGAAGAAGCTGAACACTGAAAATCTTGGTTTCGGTGTGTGCGTGCGTGTGTGTGTGTGTGTGTGTGTGTGTGTGTGTGTGTGTGTGTGTGTGTGTGTGTGTGTGTGTGTGTGTGTGTGTGGAGCATATATATATATATATATATATATATATATATATATATATATATATAGAGAGAGAGAGAGAGAGAGAGAGAGAGAGAGAGAGAGAGAGAGAGAGAGAGAGAGAGAGAGAGAGAGAGAGAGAGCGAGAGATGGTAGCAGGGCATGAAAAACAATCTGAACATGCTAATAGATCAGGAAGGAGAACTGGCGAAAGATACTTTCCAGCGAGTTATGATGACTGCTATGTAAAGTATCTAATACAATAAGTCACTATCATTGAATGTAAGAAAAAGAGCGCTGAAGTGCTATATAGAACCAGTTTTGCTGTCTGGCAGTGAATCTTGGAATGTAAATAAACAAATCAGGAAAAGATCGGAAGCAACAGCGATGTGGTTCCTGAGACGAATGTTGCGAATTCCTGACTGCTAGAATAATTAAATATAATAAATAATTATATGAAATTATATAAATGTATAAGAAATTATAAGAAATAATACAAATAAAATAATTAAATAGTCTCTCTGCTCTAGGCGTTACACGACTTTCTCCGTAATCCCGTATATTCTCGTTGAGTAACGTGACGTGTGTGAGAATCGGTAGCCGTTCGCTCCGCGCCGGTAACTTACGGGGTATGTGAGCCGGTCGCTCAGAAAGCAATGGCAAACTACTGAGCGTAATCTTGCCTAGTACATCAACAGCAGCTGAAATGCTGGTGTTAACTGCAACGTCCTGCAAGGGATATGCAACATTAAAAAAAAAAAATTAACAAAGATGGCCTGGAAGATGTAATGAAACTAGAATATTATATAGAACAATAAGAACGAGACACACAGCTTTCTTTGGTCACGTGATGAGAAAAGAAGCACCGGGGAACATCGTGACAACTGGGGGGATCAGTGGGAAAAGTGGAGGCAGGGGCAGGCCAAGAGAAATCATGCTGGATGGACTGAAACGGTGGCATGGAGGAATATCATCAGCAGAGTTGATCCAGAAGACTAAGGACCAAGGTCCGTGGAAAGACATGAACACCAACGCCAGCTGGCAAGGCACATGATGGTGATGATTCAATATTCCTCTACCTACGATCCCAGTACCGGCTCTGTGGCAAAGGTGTTACGGGCGCAATTCGTAATCCGACATACCACGCACGAAACGCAGCGCCGGGCGATATAGCAGCAGGCCGCATTGCGATATATTTCATAAAATGGTATGAGTGCCGGTCGTTCAGAAAGCCACGGCAAACTACTGACCATAAACCTGTCAAGAGAACACAAATAGTCAAAACATGCTGAGGTTGACTGTGACGTCTTGTAAAAGATAAGCTAAACTGTAATTGTCCCAGCCAGACAACAAGCCAGCAACTGTGTTATAACCAGCAGCTCTCAAAAGATGGTTGGAATCCCGTCAAATACCTCAAACACAACACGGACGCCGCCACCCCCACCCCAACTCTCTCACCAGCCGGAGCCTGGGGAACATCGATGCCATAATACATATATTTACATAGGCCAGAACACCGCCCCGGCCGATAGAGCCCCGTCCGCACACGGGGCGTTGTCATACGACAGCCGGCCCGGGCCGGAATCAATACCCGGGCACAGCACCGCCGAATGAGCTGCAATCGATGCCTCAGCTTTGTGAAGCGAAAGACCGGTTTGTAATTTACGCTCAAATGGACATCAAGAGAAACAAAGATACAAGAGGCGCGCACTGGCGGGTAAAAGATAATTATCTGTATTTGAGAAATATTGGTTCAATCTGTTCTCGTGGACAACAATGGAGGGTGGATATATCATGTTGTTCTGAGCAGTTATTATAGAGTCAAGGCGAGCGCGAACATACACTTTTCTTCTCTTCTGCCTTAAAGCGAATATGTATTCTACAGTCAAAAGTTGAGACAAACGGGCTGACCCACGAACGGGCAGATAGGTAGACAGACACACGCATAAGTAGGTAGGTAGGTGAGTAGTAGGTAGGTAGGTAGGTAGGTAGGTAGGTAGGTAGGTAGGTAGGTAGGTAGACAGGCAAGTAGATAGGTAGGCAAGCAGGCAGGTAGGCAAGTAGGTAGGTAGTAGGCAGTCAGGCAGGCAAGCAGATGGGTAGGTAGGTAGGTAGGTAGGCAGGCAGGCAAGTAGGTAGGTAGTAGGCAGGCAGGCAGGCAAGCAGATGGGTAGGTAGGTAGGTAGGTAGGTAGGTAGGTAGGTAGTAGGTAGTCAGGCAGGCAAGCAGATAGGTAGGTAGGTAGGTAGGTAGGCAGGCAGGCAAGTAGGCAGGTAGTAGGCAGGCAGACAGGCAAGTAGGTAGGCAGGCAGGCAAGTAGGTAGGCAGGCAGGCAAGTAGGTAGGCAGGCAGGCAAGTAGGTAGGCAGTCATCGTTTTTTTTTTTTTTGCCATGTTATGAGAAGACACAAACTGTAACGCATTGTGACAACCGGACAGATTTGCAGAAAGAGAGATAGAGGAAGACAGCGTGAGAAGATCCTCTAAAGTCTTGTCTCATGGCAGGCAAGTAGGTAGGCAGGCAGGCAAGTAGGTAGGCAGGCAGGCAAGTAGGTAGGCAGGCAGGCAAGTAGGTAGGCAGGCAGGCAAGCAGACAGGTAGGTGGGTCGGTGGGTAGGTAGGTAGGTAGGTAGGTAGGTAGGTAGGTAGGTAGGTAGGTAGGTAGGTAGGTAGGTAGGTAGGTAGGTAGGTAGGTAATGTGTATGGCAGACAGACCGATAGACAGAACGAACAGACTTTAATTTCGAAGTGTTAAGAATCAGCCACGGAGGCCTGTCTAACATTCTGCCCTTCCTGCCTCTCTCGTTTCAAACAGTATGTTATCTGTGTATCCCTAATAAGGTTAATTAATCTTACTAGACAAACACATCAATTTCTGTATTTTCAACGCATGGGAAATGTGAAAAAAATCATTACGTGGCGCAATAATACTAATTACTGATATAGCAACTGCCGCAGGCTGGTTGTTTTAATGTGTTATCCAATAATTTATGATAAAACATACTGACTGTTGTTTTAATGTGATGTCTACTAATTTAAGTTAAAATGCGCTGTTGTTTTGATGTGAGACCCGGTATTTTCAGTCAAATCTTGCTGTTGTTTTGATGTGAGACCCGGTATTTTCAGTCAAATCTTGCTGTTGTTTTGATGTGAGACCCGGTATTTTCAGTCAAATCTTGCTGTTGTTTTAACGTCAAATTCCATCGCCCATGTCAAAACTTTGTGTTTATCTCTATGGTCCACTATGTTCAGTCAAAACTCACTTTTGTTTTAATGTAAGATCCAATACTTTCAGTCAAAACTTACTGTTGTCACGTGATATTCAATAATTTCAGTCAATCTTATTGTTGTCACGTGAGATTCACCAATTTCAGTCAAAACTTGTTGTTATTGTCACGTGAGATTCAATAATTTCAGTCAAATCATACTGTTGTTATCACATGAGATTAAATCATTTCAATCAAACTATACTGCTGTTGTCACGAGAGATTCAATAATGTCACTTAAAACTTACTGTTGTTGTCACGTAAGATGTAATAATTTCAATCAAGACTTACTGTTCCTTTCACGCACCCGCAAGCAGCACCTTGCACTAAAACACACCGGTTTAGACAGACAACATGGGGGGATGACATTAGTATTCGATCCACCAAGATCGGCTTTCTGAGTGAAATATTCCCACGAGATGTATCTATTACACAGGCCTCGTTCACAGCAACATACGAATGTGAGTCATGAGTGATTTCGCAATCACTACAGAAAAAAATATGTACAGTTCTTTAACTTAAATGTTAGAGAAATATTCGCAGAATATCGGGAACCAAGGAGAAGAAGAATAATACAGACATTCTATCATATCTGAACATCGGAGAAAACTGGCCCACAAACTCCATCACTGCTCGGAAACAAATCATCATCACCATCATGCACTAAGCCGATAAGCGTGGGCGCCTATGTTAGACCATCTCATGCCATCACCAGATCAGCTCCGTGTTCTTGTCTCGGTCATGCCACGTGGCCAAGCCATCCAGATATTTACCTCTCTGCCTTCTCCTTGTTCTTTTCCCCTTAATCTTGCCAGTTGTCACCAAGTTCTCGTTTATTTCTTCTCATAAAGTGCTCAAGAAATCTGGACTGTCTACGTCTAATTTCTCTAATCAGTTTACGGGGTCAGAAACAAATACTGTGGTCATTTAACATTCATAAAAGGGGAAATGCTTAATCAAGTTTAGGAATGTCAATACCTAGGGGTAATCATAACATCAGACAGAAGGCATGTGGTAGAGTTTAAGAGCTGAATAGGTCAAGCAAAAGCTACATTTCAGAAAATGAAAAGTATCTTATTCAATAAGTCGCTTTCATTGACTGTCAGAAAGAGCATGTTTAAATGTTACATATAACCTATTTTGCTGTATGGCAGTGAATCGTGAAGTGTGAATGAACAAATTAGGAAGAGCCTGGAAAGTAGAACGTGAAAGTAGAACATTATAAACAACCTTAAGAAATAGCGCAGTCTGGTTACGTCATGAGAGTGGGAAAACATAGCGACTACTGCAAAGATCACTAGGAAATGAAGCAAAAGCAGGCCGAGAGAAATGAAGCTGGGTGGAGTGAGACAGTGACATGGAAGTATATCTTCAGCAGAGCTGATCAGAGCAAAAAGCGCCGAGGTCTGTGCACAGAAATGAATGGCTGTTAAATGGCAGGAAACGTGATGATGATGATGATGATGATGATGATGATGATGATGATGATGATGATGCTCATCCATATAAACCTTTTCAATCAGGTGCCGTCTCCGCATTTAAGGTTGGCTGCAATGGATCTCCAACAGTGTCTGTTTCTCGCCTTGACTGTACATTCTGTCAGGTTGATGTTCGTCCATCTCTTGATGTTATCCTCCCACTTGTATCGTTGTCTACCTCTTGCTCGCTTGCCCTCAACCTTGCCTTCCAGTATGGTTTTTATAAGAGTATCATGTCTTTTAACGTGGCCAAACTATTTACATTTATTATATGAACCTACAACTATCCAATATGAGCATAATAAGTACCTTCTTTTGTTTAAGGCACTAGAGGTCTCGGAAACGTATATTAACCAAGCACAGGTCACATAACAAACACATCGGATCGTGATGCCAATCCAGTATATTACAAAGTTTGTTGCATTCCCTTTACACGACGTGGTAAGAACCTCAGAAGTCGGAGTAGGTTCGCCTGATGGCGAGGGACACTGGTGAAAGAAAAACTAATCCACACGCAGAAATCGGTCCAGTGCACTAGAAGTAGTAGCACATATGTGAACTACACTTGAGTTCAAAGTGAGCATACGCAACAATAACAAACATCTCAATGGTATTAAGAGTTCTCCAAAGAGTGAAAACTGACTTTTTATTTTCCCCGCGTTTCCATCCTGTTTCAGGATATTGCGGTCAACACCAGCATCTTTCAGCTGTGTGTTGATTCCTAGGCTAGATTACGCTCATCAGCACGCCACGACTTTCTGAGCGACCGGCTCCATACTCTCGCAAATCACTGGCGAGACTCGAACCGCTTCAAGTTCTCGTGCGCTCACGTCAACCACGAGAGTATTCGGGGTTACGGAGAAAGCTGCCAACCCCCAACTGCCCAAGGGAAAAAAAAAACACTACCATGATGTTCAACTTAAATGCTATGTTTAAAAAAAAAAAAAACATTAATGAACGCAGTTTCCTCCTATGGGGCTGTGATAACGTAGCGCCATCACGTTTTGCAGGCGTGAAAGCAAGGCCCTCACTTTGGTAAGTGACGAGTCCATGACATTACTAGCGCCATCGCATTATGTAGGCCTGAGAAAAAAAAAGAGGCATACGTGGCCAATCTTTCCGTCACTTTGGCAAGTGACAAGCCCAGGTGTGGAACCGGCGTTCGACCGTGCTGATGACATTACCAGCGACTGACTTGCCCAAAAAACCAACAAGAAGATAAATTCAAACAAGACTGCTATTGGTGAACCAAAAGTAAAACTGGAGCACAGCAAGAAACAATCAGTCGTTCCTATCCCTGTTCTATTTCTATTTTCGAGGCAAATCGTGCTCAGTCGGCCTTCGTAGCGCGCCACAATATGGATTTACACATAATTGGTATTGACTGGCACTCATAGAGCGTAGAGAAAAACACCTTCTTCTTTCGTTGGCTTGAAATTGATTGTCTGTATCGGCATTCTGTCTTTGGTATAAACCTCACTGTGGAATACATCTCACTGGGCGACAGACGTTGCTGATGGACAGAAGGCACATCGTGTTGAAGAATAAAGGAGTGTGTTTCCTTTTTTAAACCTTCTTCTTCTTGTTTAGTTGGCTTACAACCAACTTATATCTTACTTTTGTTCCCTGCCAACGCTTCACTGCCGTCTGCAGATTATGACTGTTTCCGTAGTTTGCTATCTAGGGTTATTTCATCTAGTCGCTGAAAAAGACATTATTTTTCTTCTTCTTCTTCTTCTTCTTCTTCTTCTTCTTCTTTCAACCTATATTGCCCCACCTATCCTTAGCTATCCCGTGCAGCTCCGCCCATTTCTTCCCTATATTATTCATTTCTGTCTCTACTTCTCTAATCATTGTTTTATGTCTTCCTCTGTTTCGTTTACCGTGTGGATTCCACACAAAGGCCATTCTAGTTATTTTATCCTCGGATTTTCTCAGTGTGTATCTTATCCAGCGCCAGCGTATTTTCTTCACGTCTTGATTCACTGACACGTGTGTAGTTTTCTTCTACGAGCTCCACATCACTGATTCTGGTAGACCATTTTATTCTAATTTTTCTTCGGGCACCACTTAGTGAATGCTTGTCGTTTATTTGTAATGTTCGCCGTGTTTCTGATCCAGACAGTAGTTCTGATTTCACGTTAGAATTTAATATTCTTAATTTGACGCTAGGTTCCTAAGTTTAATTAGTATTTACTAACTCTCTTAAGGTAGTCAAATGCCTCGTCATCTAATTAGTGACGCGCATGAATGGATTAACGAGATTCCCACTGTCCCTATCTACTATCTAGCGAAACCACAGCCAAGGGAACGGGCTTGGTAGAATCAGCGGGGAAAGAAGACCCTCGTTGAGCTTGACTATAGTCCGACTTTGTGAAGACACATGAAGGGTGTAGCATAGATGGGAGCGCAAGCGCAATTGAAATACCACTACTTTTATCGTTTCTTTACTTCTTTACTTCAGTCGTGGAGATATGTCCGTAATAGACGAGCAACATCTCCGGCGGGCCTATTCTCGCTGGTCGCAAGATCAGCACAGTGGAAAGATGGGGGATTTGCTCGCAGCAGACAAGCAATATCTCCGGCGGGCCTACTGTACGGTAGTACACGCTTACAAGGTCCAGACACTTACGTTTGACAGGTGTACGTGCCCAGTGGTCCGGACGCGTATACGACCCTTACCTGCGGGATCTGGCTGAACGCCTCTAAGTCAAATCCCAAGGGGTAAGGGTCTGGCCATCGCTCGTCTCCTGCTCCTGGAGGCGAGGTCTCGGAGGTTGACGCTGTGCCGCCAGCGTCTGCAGCCTACCTTGTTCCAGACGTATTGGTTACCCATTCCTCTGGATAAAAACAAGGCAAAGCCGAGAGAGGGAACATGTCGTTTGGGCACCACATGTTCTCTGAAGCTTTGCCCAGGCACTGTGATGGAATTTTGGCCAAATTCCAACTCGCATACTTTGGTCTGTCAATACTGCAAGGTGCCACTCACATGCACCTTGCCATCTTGGCAGACGATAGTTTGTTACATTGTGCTTCAAAAAAGGCATAACCACAACCTACGGCGCTAGCGAATGTTGACTGATCAGACCAATTCGTGCTGTAAATGTTCGTCCACAATGAATGCATGTGAACACATGGCCATTTCCACCATCACGCACCATCTGAAGTTTCACACACTCAATTTGTATTTAACACAATCAAAATTCTTACACAAGTCAATCGGTACAACAATGTTAGAACAGTCATAACATGTGACGGAAGTCTTGTAGAGACTAGAACAAGACTCGTCTCAAAGGTAACCATTTTCAAGATGGAAAACATATTTACCAATAAAAAGATGTCAATTAACAACAGTTAAGCAAAGCACAATTTGGTTTCTGGAAATGTAAAAGTTGCACTGATGCACTATTCAAACTAACACAAATACGTGGGGGGAAAAACATCGAATACAGTGACCAGCAGAATATTGTGTTTGTTCAGAAAGCAATGGCAAACTACTGAACGTAAGTTTGTCAAGACATCAACAACAGCAGTACTGGTGTTGACAGCGATGTCCTGTAAACAGGATATGAAAAAAACAAGATCCGGAAAAGACTTTCGACAGAGTAGACAGATATAAATTATAGACCATGCTTGAAGACTACGGGATACACGGATAATTGCTAGAAAAAGTCATAGCCATGTATCACTTGAGCCAAAGTGCAGTAAGAATACAAGAAGGTATCTGAGTCGCAAAGACAACTTATCACAAACATAAGAAAGAGGCAGTCATCGTTTATTTTTTTTTTTTTTTTGGCCATGTTATGAGAAGACACAAACTGTAACGCATTGTGACAACCGGACAGATTTGCAGAAAGAGAGATAGAGGAAGACAGCGTGAGAAGATCCTTGACAGTCTAGTCTCATGGCACGGAAGGGAGTCAACACACGAATTGATCCATGACGTCGGAGATCGTAATGTGTGGGGTGGCACTATCGTCCACGCCAGCCGGCAAGGCACGTGATGATTACCAGATATGTTAGCTGTCAATAAAGGAGTGAGACAGGGATATGTGTTCTCTCCCCTGCTTTTTAACATTTACATAGACAGAATATCCAAAGAAGCAAGCCTTGACAGAACAGATTCAGACAATTTCGAAATCTTGAAACGAAAGAACAGATCCAATCGCGATACATGAGCTTTTATTTGCAGACATCAATTTCTATCTTATAGCGAAGAAGGCAGACAACAAAATCATATTAATAACCTGAGTTCAACATGCAATAGATAAGATATGTCAATAAATACAACCAAAACTGTAATAATGCAGGTTAGCAGATCTTCTGGTCTACCAACTGTACAGATAAATAGTACACATCTGAAGCTACAGATAAATAGTACACATCTGAAGCTACAGATAAATAGTACACATCTGAAGCAAGTTAAGGAATTTAAGTACCTAGGAAGTTTGACTACAGTAGATGGCAAAACAGACCGAGAAATCGAAATCAGATGACAAAAGTTGTAGTAAAGTGCTACATGGTACCTATACTATGCAACTGATGAATGGGAGTGGGACAAAAGGTCGTAAAGTGCTACAAACAACCTATACCGTTACATGCAACGAAACATGGACAATACACAAACAAAATCAAGAAACCGTTAATGACAGTGGACAAGTAGTTTCTGGGGCACATGCACAGATTACAATGGACACTGACCACCGGGGTAGCAAGCGAGCGTCTAGCCACTATACTCCCATCGGACAATGTGCAAATAAGAGTTGAGTTGAGTTGGGTTGAGTTGAGTTGGGTTGGGCTGAGTTGAGTTGGGGTGAGTTGAGTTGGGGTGAGTTGAGTTGAGCTGAGTTGAGTTGAGTTGAATTGAGTTGAGTTGAGTTGAATTGCGTTGAGTTAAACTAAGAAACAACATCGCTGCACTCAGGACATTCGTACACGCGCTCGGTATCCTCGTTCAACAGTCAGCGAAGAGTAATGTGCAAATACGAAATGTAGCTAAACGTGTCACAGATAGGAACTAACCAGGAGTTGGCTAAGGATATCAAAATGACAAGGAAGGAAACAGATGAAAGTAAGCTTAGAATAAAACATACAGACGTACATCAATACCAGAATCATCATCATCATGTGCCATGCCAACTGGCATAGGAGTTCATGCCTCTTCACAGATCTCGCTCATTGGCTAATTAACGTCATTCTCTGATTCAGATCTGTGGAAATTTAAGAAATCTTGGGGAGATAATGTGGTGGTTTCTTCCTGCCTTCTAAAGCCAGACGGGGGTATTTTTACCTGTGAATTTGATGGTAATTTCCGACTAGCATGACAAGCGATTGTTCTGTTCTGCTGCAAAGTTGTCCACTTCTCCCGGTGGAAACTCGGTCCCATAAGCTGCATTTGCCATTTTCCACACCGTAATGTGCTTTCCCCATCCTTTGTCTCTTGGGGGTGCAGTTTGGATATTTTCTTCTTCAAGATATGGGGCCATGATGGCATTTCTCAAACTCCCCAGTACCTTTAATTGACAATAACAGAACAACAAAGAATGTAGCAGCTTCGTTCCCTCCTCCTCCTCCTTTTCTTCTTCTTCTTTTGTCCAAAATGTTTGTTTCAGATGTAAATGCGTTGTGCCTGTTTACAGCAGAGCTGCGACAACTGCGCCGTTTGGTCGACACATCCGACTTCTTCAAACGTTTGTTGCTCGGGTTAACCTTCCCGGGGTTGCCAGATTGACAAACAGCGAAACATCAATCCAATCTAATAAACAGTGCAAGGCACTTTATATCGATTAATAAAGCAAGCATGACCCTTTGACATAAGTATAAACAAACAAATCAGCTCTGGTTACTCACATCAAAAGACATCGAGACACACGTGAAACAGGTTATGCGGCTGCGTTTAGCCAAAATCAACAGTGTTTAAAATTCCTCTGAAGGTCAGCATGGCCGAATGGTTAACATCACTCACTCTTAAATTGCCGGTGTGTTGGTGGCAAGGTAGCAGGTTCAACCCCTACACCGGACAGTTGGATCAAGACGATTTCTCGCCGTTGACTTGGGGACGTAAATTACAAGCACCACAAACATCGGAGTGGATTCGCCTGGTGACGAGGGATACTGGCAATAGGGAAAGCTAGCCCATGTACAGAAATAAGTCCCGTGACCAAATCAGGAAAATTTCGGACATTAAGGTACAAGAGATTGCTGGTTGTATCGAAGAATGTTGAACATTCCTTGGAGAGCCGAAATGAGTAATACACAAGTTTTGAAAGAGGCTGAGACACAGAGACAACATACCACAAACATCAGAAAGGGACAGTCATTATCTGCGGCCACATTATAAAAAGACAGCAACTGGAACATGTTGCGACAGCTGGCAAGATTTATGGAAAGAGAGACAAAGGAAAACATCAAAGAAAATGCTTGAATATCTTGTGTCATGGCAAGGTTGGGTGTCAATACACGAAGTGATGATACATGCCGCTGGAGATCGCAAGATAAGGAGAAACATGACCGCTCACGCCACTTGGCAAGGTTACTGAATAATCACGATGAACCTCATAATCATCATAATCATCAGCATGAGACGAAGACGATACACATCAGCTATGTAACTTGTGTATATTTCTTATATTGTTGCATTAGTGTCTCTTTGATGCTTGTGTGCTGATGAAGAATGATGCCGCAACGCCCATTCTGTCACTGGTGACGGTGTATTGTATCACTGACCACATCCGCTTCTTGTTTTCGCTTATTTACTCACTGTATAAGCCAGAAGAGCAGACCGCTTTGTGTTGGTTTTTATTTTTTACGAAATGGTATGAGTGCCGGTCGTTCAGAAAGCAATGGCAAACTAATGAACGTAAACTTGCCATGAGATCACAACAGCAAAAAATGCTGGTGTTGACTGCGATGTCCTGTAAAGACTATACAACTAACTTTAACATTCACCCGGGAGTGTAAAGTTCTGAAGTAACCAACGATATTTACCTGAACACTTCCGAGAGAGATAGAGGGAGAGAGAGCGAGAGAGAGAGAGTGAGAGTGAGAGAGAGAGAGGGTGACCGAGAGAGGGCGCGGGGGAGCCTGCGAGAGCAAGATAGAAAGCGTACGAGAGAGAGAGAGTGAGATGATAGAGAGATGGAGAGAGAGAGCAAGAGAGAGAGAGCAAGACAGCGAGGGAGTGAGAGAGAGCGAAAGAGAGAATGAGAGAGAGAGAGCCAGAGAGAGCGAGAGATAAAGCCAGAGAGAACGATAGAGATTACGAGAGAGAGACAGTTAGAGAGATCGTGAGAGAGAGCGTGAGAGAGAGCGAGAGAGAGAGAGTGAGATGGAGAGAGAGAGACCGAGAGCGAGACAGAGAGACAGAGAGAGCGAGAGAGAGTCAGGGAGAGAGCGAGATAGAGACAGAGAGAGCCAGAGAGAGATCAAGAGACAGAGAGAACCAGAGAGAGAGATAGAGAGAGAGCCAGATAGAGAGCGAGAGAGAGCGAGAGAGAGCGAGAGAGAGATAGAGAGTCAGAGAGAGAGAGATAGAGAGTCAGAGAGAGAGACAGCGAGAGAGAGAGAGAGAAACAGAGAGAGCTATAGAGAGAGCGAGAGAGAGCGAGAGGGAGAGAGAGAGAGCATGATTCGTAAATGTACTCACTGTATATGCAAGCTGGCTCTGTGGCGAAGGAGTTTCGAATGCAATTCGCAATCCCGCATACCGAGTTCGAAACACAACTGTGGGCGATTTGGTAGCTGGCTGTCTTGCGTTGGTTTTCATACAATGGTATGTGTGCCGGTCGTTCAGAAAGCAAACTAATGAACGTAAACATTCCAAGAAATAAAAACAGCCAAAAAATGCTGGGCTTGACCGCGACATATGCAACTAACTTTATTTATGTCAGGAGTGCAAAAGTCGGAATCAGCCAAGGATATTTACCTGCACACTTCCAAGAGAGAGAGAGAGAGAGAGAGAGAGAGAGAGAGAGAGAGAGAGAGAGAGAGAGAGAGAGAGAGAGAGAGAGAGAGAGAGAGAGAGAGAGAGAGAGAGAGAACAGCCGAGCGTAAGAACACACAACAAAAACAAAAACTAGACAGGAGAGATAAAGTTAAAACTTAATTAGCTCTGTAGCATCTATCCAGCGTACCCCGCTAGTCACTCTATCATGAATTATATATCATCTTCTGAGAGGCATTTGATTAACATCAAGAAAGTGCCGCATTTTTTCTACCTGGGAACGAAGAGGGCATGAAAACCCCTGTGTTACTGCGCGCTCGGAGAGGGGGAGAAGGGGAGGCTGAATGAGATACAAACAAAAATAGCGGCGATATATTTTAGAAGCCTGGCTGCTGTTTAAAGTTCATGGATAGGTAAGTCAGTACCTCTTTGGAGCTTGGGTGGTGTCTCTTTTAGCTGTTGTTACAACATTGGTGATGTGTGTGTCGGGAGGAGTTTGTTTAGGAGAATTTTCAGCAGGAGGATTTTTTGGAGTTCAATTCTGCTGTGGAGAATTTCGAGGAGGAGAGTTTTCTTGATGAGAATTTTGTTGAAGATGTGTTGAGAAAAATGTGGTTGAGAAAATGTAATGTTCAGAGTTTAGTTGCCGAGAATTATGTTGTGGAGACGTTTGTTGAGAAGAGTGTTGTTTATGATTTGTTGAGGATAGTTTTAAGGATTGGGTGAAGAGAGTTTTGTTTAGGATTTGTTGACATATGTGTTACTGTGTCATGTGTAACTGTGCCATGTGAATGTGTCATGTGTGGCTTTGTCATGGGTGACTGCCATGTATGACTGTGTCGTGTGTGACTGTGCCATGAGTGACTGTGCCATGAGTGACTTGCCATGAGTGACTGTGCCATGAGTGACTGTGCCATGAGTGACTGTGCCATGAGTGACTGTGCCATGTGTGACTGTGCCATGAGTGACTGTGCCATGTGTGACTGTGCCATGAGTGACTGTGCCATGAGTGACTGTGCCATGAGTGACTGTGCCATGAGTGACTGTGCCATGTGTGACTGTGCCATGAGTGACTGTGCCGTGTGTGACTGTATCGTGTGACTGTATCATGTGACTGTATCATGTGACTGTATCATGTGACTGTCATGTGTGACTGTATCATGTGACTGTCATATGTGACTGTATCATGTGATTGTCATGTGTGACTGTATCATGTGACTGTTATGTGTGACTGTATCATGTGACTGTATCATGTGACTGTATCATGTGTGACTGTATCATGTGACTGTATCATGTGACTGTCATGTGTGACTGTATCATGTGTCTGATATGTGTGACTGTATCGTGTGACTGTCATATGTGACTGTCATATGTGACTGTATCATGTGACTGTATCATGTGTGAATGTATCATGCGACTGTATCATGTGACTGTCATGTGTGACTGTATCATGTGACTGTCATGTGTGACTGCATCATGTGTGACTGCATCATGTGACTGTATCATGTGACTGCATCATGTGACTGTATCATGTGACTGTATCATGTGACTGTCATGTGTGACTGTATCATGTGACTGTATCATGTGACTGTCATGTGTGACTGTATCGTGTGACTGTCATATGTGACTGTATCATGTGACTGTCATGTGTGACTGTATCATGTGACTGTCATGTGTGACTGTATCATGTGACTGTCATGTGTGACTGTATCATGTGACTGTCATGTGTGACTGTATCATGTGACTGTCATGTGTGACTGTATCATGTGACTGTCATGTGTGACTGTATCATGTGACTGTCATGTGTGACTGTATCATGTGACTGTATCATGTGACTGTTATGTGTGACTGTATCATTTGACTGTTATGTGTGACTGTATCATGTGACTGTCATGTGTGACTGTATCATGTGACTGGCATGTGTGACTGTCATGTGTGACTGTCATGTGTGATTGTGTCATGTGACTGTTATGTGTGACTGTCATGTATGACTGTATCATGTGACTGTATCATGTGACTGTCATGTGTGACTTATCATGTGACTGTCATCTGTGACTGTCATGTGTGACTGTATCATGTGACTGTCATGTGTGACTGTATCATGTGACTGTCATGTGTGACTGTATCATGTGACTGTTATGTGTGACTGTATCATGTGACTGTTATGTGTGACTGTGTCGTGTGTGATTGTGCCATGTGTGACTGTGCCCTGTGTGACGGTGCCGTGTGTGACTGTGCCGTGTGTGACCATGCCATGTGTGACCATGTTATGTGTGACCATGTCATGTGTGACTGTCATGTGTGACCATGCCATGTGTGATGTCATGTGTGACCATGTCATGTGTGACTGTCATGTGTGACCATGTCATGTGTGACCATGCCGTGTGTGACCATGGCATGTGTGACTTTGCCATGTGTGACTTGCTATGTGTGACCGTACCAGGTGTGACTGTGCCATGTGTGACTGTGTTATATTAACAATATTACACATCCTGTGCAGGACGTTGTCATCAACCCCAACCCCAGATAGACTTACTAGGCAATTTTACGTTCAGTGGTTTGCCTATTTTAGCCAAATATACAGGGGGGGGGGGGTCCAAATGAAAAACTTACTAGTGTGACATAAATTACAATAACCATGCCATTATCTTGTAACCTGCTAATATTGTTTTTAAGGATTCCAAGAGCGTTAACCACGTGCTATCATGGTGCAGACGAACACGGTGAAGTCATAAAGACAATTTAAAGATGGCCGCCCCACTTGTTGTGTGCACTACAGAGGAGCAGGTTCTGTTAGTCGTTGTTTGATCAGTGAAGGGGTGTAACCTATAGAAATTCATCGGCGAATGAATGGCCAGTATGGTGATGCATGTCTGTCAGTCCAGCAAGTGTATGAGTGGAGTAGGGAGTTTCACAACTTTTTGGTCCCATGAAGAGGTGCAGCAGGTGGTGCATGAGTGGTCACACACGCGACCTAGACCATTTTAAAACAGGAATCCAAGCACTTTATCGGCGCTGGAGGACTTGCATTGAACGCAGTAGTGACATGTTATACATTTGTTCTGTACTTTTTCAGAAAGAAAAAAAAAACACACACACACACAAACTCTCAACCACATTTAAGGTTTTCATTTGAATCCCCCGTGTGATTCGCCTATTCAATTCATATGATATATAACTCTGCAGTATACACCTGACACTACAGTGTAATAAGTCAGGAAATAAACGAGCTGATAAACCTTGCTGGCTCTGCATCCCCTGCAGAAGGCCAGCCCATGGATCGTGCCGACGTTAGTAATGCCTTTAGACAGATGTGGAGAGCGGAGAACTTTTGACACCGGTGAATCCACATCGTGGTCCAGAATAAGAGGCCTGGAAGTCAGAATTGGCACAGCCAGACACAAGAGCCACGTCTATGAGGGGACTGGTCAATCAACTCATAACTGGCACTATTAGCCGCCGGACGCTGTTACGTATGTTGGAAGAGATGGGGTCGGGGGTCTAAGCACCTATGGACTACTCCGGAGCGCAAAGACGATACACCAACAGATAACTAATTAACGTCAGGCCGAGACGTTGTTTATGACTTATTTGTTTAATTATAAGAAAATAGCCGGCTGCCTGGCCGAGGGGTTAGCAGCTTTCTCCGTTAACCCCGAATACTCTCGTGGTCGACGTGAGCGCACGATAATTAGAAGTGGTTCGAGTCGCACCAGTGACTTATGAGAGTATGGAGCCGGTCGCTCAGAAAGTCATGGCGTGCTGATGAGCGTAATCTAGCCTAGGAATCAACATACAGCTAAAAGATGCTGGTGTTGACCGCAATGTCCTGAAACAGGATGGAAACGCGAAAAAAAATAAGAAAATAGCCCGGATTCTCTGGGCAAATACGACACCCAACGAGATAGTCTGGACTTTAAGAAGAGACACGGAAGTCTGCCAACAGAGTTAACAATCAACGAGCTTGTTTGGACTATAAGAAAAGACACAGGAATCTGCGAAAAGACATAACAACCAACCACATGGGTCGTGGATTGTAAGTAAATAATCAGGAGTTTGAACAAACAAAACTATATCAGCAACAGTGAGTATGGACTATAAGTAGAGAGACGGGAATCTAAGGTCAAACAAGAATAAACGACTATAGAATGGACTATTAAAAAAGGAGACAGAAGTCAACTGACAAACAACAATATACGAGGGGGCTTCAAAGGAAAACCTTAATTGTTGTTGTTGTTGTTATTGTTGAATATATTCTGAAAAGTACAGAACAAATGTATCACCACTGCGTTCCATGCAAGTCCCCCAGAGCCAATAAAGTGGCTTGGATTTCCGTGGAAACAAATTCTCTAGGTTCACTACTTGGTGTGCCTGGCCCGGTGGTGAATAGTCTGTCACAGAAGTCACACCGCTTTGAAACTTCCTGCTCCACTCATACACCTGCTGAAACGACAGGCATCATAATGGACGTTCATCGTCGATGAATTTTTATAAGTTTCACCCGTTCACTGACCAAAAAACGCATAACATAATGCTGCTCTTCTTTTGGTGCATGTCAAAAGTGGGGCTGCCATCTTTAAACTGTCCTCATGACGTCATCGTTTTAGTCTGCACCGTGATGCCGCGTGTTTAACACACTTGACATCCTTAACAACAATATTGGACAGGTCACAAGATAATGGCAAGATTTTTGTTAATTTCTATCACACTTTTAAGGTTTTCATTTGTATCCCCCATGTACATCACGGACTTTAAGAAGAGAAACATTAATCTAAGGACAAACAATAAGCGACATTCAGAATGGACTAAAAAGACAGAGACAAAAGGTTATAGACAAACAACAATATAAAGCACGGTCTATAGGAAGACAGAAAGAAGTCTACTGACAAACATCAACCTCCACCAGGCACAAAAGAGACAGAAGTCTATAGACAAACAACAATATAGAGCACGGACTATAAGAAGAGACATACATCTGACAAACAACAACCAGAGATAAAAAGCGCGGACTATAAGAATAAGAAAACGCGCGTGAGATTTACTGATATTACTTTCTGTTCTAAGACTGGCAAAGATCGATAGGAATTTCATGGAAATCGACGCTTGGAAGTAGGCACAATAAACAGTAAATAGCGCTAGAGAGGTGCGCTATGGGGTCTAAAAAATGTGTACTCTAAGGCATAAAAATGTGATGGCTCTAACAATTCAGTGACCAACAGCAGGTTCCTGACATTGGAGGTTTTTTTTTTTTAATGAGAGGAAAGACAGCGGTCTTTTGTGAAACAACAGCCATAGATATACAGCATAGAAGAAGTAATCTAAGGACAAACATCGACATACAGCATGGACTAAAAGAAGATAGGAATACAAGGACAGACATCGACGAACAGCATGGACTAAAAGAAGATAGGAATCTAAGGACACATATCGACATACAGCATGGACTAAAAGAAGATAGGAATATAAGGACAGACATCGACATACAGCATGGACTAAAAGAAGATAGGAATCTAAGGACAAATAACGACGTACAGCATGGACTAAAATAAGATAGGAATCTAAGGACAAATATCGACGTACAGCATGGACTAAAAGAAGATAGGAATATAAGGACAGACATCGACGTACAGCATGGACTAAAAGAAGATAGGAATATAAGGACAGACATCGACATACAGCATGGACTGAAATAAGATAGGAACCTAAGGACAAATATCGACGAACAGCATGGACTAAAATAAGATAGGAATCTAAGGACAAATATCGACATACAGCATGGACTAAAATAAGATAGGAATCTAAGGACAAATATCGACATACAGCATGGACTAAAAGAAGATAGGAATCTAAGGACAAATATCGACATACAGCATGGACTAAAAGAAGATAGGAATATAAGGACAAATATCGACATACAGCATGGACTAAAATAAGATAGGAATATAAGGACAGACATCGACATACAGCGTGGACTGAAATAAGATAGGAATCTAAGGACAAATATCGACGAACAGCATGGACTAAAATAAGATAGGAATCTAAGGACAAATATCGACATACAGCATGGACTAAAATAAGATAGGAATCTAAGGACAAATATCGACATACAGCATGGACTAAAAGAAGATAGGAATCTAAGGACAAATATCGACGAACAGCATGGACTAAAATAAGATAGGAATCTAAGGACAAATATCGACATACAGCATGGACTAAAATATGATAGGAATCTACGGACAGACATCTACATACAGCATGGACTATAAGAAGACAGGAATGTATGGACAAACAACAACCGACGACATACAGCATGGACTATAAGAAGACAGGAATGTATGGACAAACAACAACCGATGGTATACAGCATGGACTATAAGAAGACATGAAAGTATGAACAAACAACAATCGACGACATATATCGTGGACTAGAAGAAGAAGAAGAAGAAGAAGAAAACGCACATAGGATTTCTCGACACCACTTTCTATGTTCTAAGTCTCACAGAGATCGATAAACTTCGTGATTAATGAGGATCATCATCGCCGCACTCCGTACAGGTCCATGGGTGCTCCGATCTTACCTCTATCATCTCAGCCAGACCATATCGACTGATAATGCCAGTTCTGAGGTGGTTAATCAAATGGCTTGTGCTCTTGACAACATATGCATGGCATGCGACTCCCCGCTTCACTCCCATCAGTATGAATTTCATAGAAACTGACATTTGTAAGCACGCAGAATAAAACGGCAAACAGCGCTAGAGAGGTGTGTTTGGCTGTTACACTAATTCATATCCAGGAAACGTGATAGAGTCTCCAAATTAAGAGAAATAACGTGGAACTAAAAGATTTAGTCAGCAAACTAAAAAAATGAATTTACCAACGGTGTTCTCGTAATTGGCAAACATGGTATTATTGATCGGTCACATCGTGTGAGAGAGATTATAAGAGTATCATATTTAGCCAGACAGACAATGGGTAGGAGATTGAGACACTGTCACATTTAGATAGACATTGATAAACTAGATTGTGACAGTGTCGTAGAGAGAGAATGCATAAAAGAGATTGTGATAGTAGCATATTCAGCCAAACAGAAAATGAGTAGGAGATTGTGACTGTGTCATATTTAGACTGTCCATCCATCCATCATGTGCCATGCCGATAAGCGTGGGCGGTCATGTTTTGCCATCTCACTCAATCACGAGAGTCGTGGATCAGCTCCGTGTTTCTGTCTCGACCATGCCACGTGGCCAAGCCATCCAGGTATTTACTTATTGGTCTTCCCCTTGGTCTCTTCCCTTCGATCTTGCCAGTTGTCACAAAGTTCTCCAATTCATTTCTTCTCATAAAATGCCCACAAAATTTTGACTGTCTACGTCTAATGTCTCTAATCAGTTTACGATCTTCACTTGTTTCTTGTACGACTTGTTCACTGGTTTTTATGTCTATCCATGGTATTCTTTGCATTTTCCTCAGAAACCACATTTCCACAGCCATCAGATGTTTTTCAGCTTGTCTGCTCATTGTCCACGCTTCACATCCATATAAAAGTACAGGTTCTATGTAGCACCTCAACACTCTTTTCCTCGTTTCAATTGATAGCTTTTTATTGGTCAGTATGTTTTTCATCTTGCAAAAGGCTATCTTCGCAATAGCAATTCTTGTTCTAATCTCTTCAAAGCATCTCCCATCAGATGTTATGACTGTTCCGAGATAAATTCATTTGTTTAAGACTATTCCCATTTACTTGTATATTACATTGTGGTATTTCCTTCTTCCTAGTGATGACCATAATCTGTGTCTTCTTACAATTTGATTCTAACATTAGTTGTTCACTGTGTGCAACAACTGCATCTACTAATTGTTGCAGATCCTGTTCATTGTCTGCAATCAAGACTGTATCATCTGCATATCTAATGTTATTGATCTATCGTCCCCCAATGTTGATTCCTTCCATATCTTCTATACTTCTGAAAATATTTTCACTGTACAGGGAAAAAAGATCTGAGGACATTACACATCCCTGTCTCACACCTCTCTTAATAGGCTGATATTGACCTACTTCATTATCAATTCTTATGGCAGCTTGCTGTTTCCAATATATGCTTTTTTACAAGTCTAAGGTCTTTTCCATCAATTTGTAGATCTTCAAGCATCCTTATCATGTCGACATGTCTCACTTTATCGAAAGCATCTGTGTAGTCACTAGACAGTCATAGAATGGATAAAAGATATTGTGACCGTATCATATTCAGTCAGACAGAGAATGGGTAAGAGATTCTGACAGTGTCATATTTAGACAGTAAAAGAATTGATAAAAGATATTGTAAAAGCATCATATTTAGCCAGACAGACAATGGGTAAGAGATTGTGGCAGTGTCATATTTAGAGAGAGAGAATGAATTTAAAAAATTGATAGTATCGTATTCAGCCAGACGAAGAATGGGTAAGAGATTGTGATGTCATATTTAGACAGTCAGAGAATGGGTAAGAGATTGTGAGAATATCGTATTTAGACAGTCAGAGAATGGATAAAAGAGACTGCGACAGTATCATATTCAGACAGAGAATGGATAAAAGAAATTGCGACCTTGTCATATTCAGACAGACAGAGAATTTATACAACTGATGTTTTAAAAAAATATGCTTTACATACAGAATCATAAATGACAGAATGCGCTGATCACTGTAAATAAATAGTCTCAGCATGGTGGACAGAAAATACAGTTCACACTACAAACAACTAGAACAATAGTTCTCAACCTTTTTTTTGCCCATGCACCCCTTCACCATATGTTCAGAATGTCATTCCCCCCTTTCGTATTTCCTCCCTATAAATCCCCCCTCCACACAGTATACGTAAAAACAGGAAGCTAAATTTAATAACATATACTGGACCAAGTCTAGACGTCTACATAAAACGTGATTTGCGGGTCTAATTACGTTATAAAATGAATTTCATAAGGGCGAGAAATATAGAACCGTAAGGTATGGAGGGAAACACAATATCAAGTAATCGGTTCTTGTATTAACGCGATCTTGAAATTCCCCACCGGATGAGTACCACCTACCTAACTAGAACATAAATGAATATAAATGCAGGTACTCGAATTGTCTAAAGAAAACTACCAAAGGTGTGAATTGGTGTGCAGGCATGTGTGCGGTCTGGCGCGTTCGTATGTGTGCGTGCGCACAAAGGTATAATGCTGATTAACTTAACTAGATATTCTATCGACACCATTTCAGAAAGTGACTATATTAAGAGAAAAACAGATGTAGGCATGTAGACCAGACAGACAGACAGACGGACGGACGGACGGAGACACAGACAGACAGAGAGACAGACAGACAGACAGACAGAGAAACAGACAGACAGACAGAGACACAGACAGACGGAGAAACAGACAGACAGAGAGACAGACAGACAGACAGATAGACAGAGAAACAGACAGACAGACAGAGAAACAGACAGACAGACAGACAGAGACACAGACAGACAGATAAACAGACAGACAGACAGACAGACAGACAGACAGACAGACAGACAGATTAACGCTTGGACAGACGAACTATCAGACAGACGGACTTCTACGTCCTTGGCGCAATGACTAGAACTGGGAGAAAAACCGGCTGTTGTCTGAAAAGGACGTCGTACTGGAAACATAGTATGGCGTCACGACCTACATACAAGTGGACCTGACCGAGCCATATGGGATCATACAGGTGCAATGAAGTTGATCCCCTCGACTTCAAACCCTCACTTTAGAAGTGGAACTGTCAGCCACTGCATGCTGACTCAGATATACCAAGGATGATTTTATCAGCCGCCGCATGCTGACTCAGATATACTGCGGATGATTTTTGTCAGTCGTTACGTGTTAACAGATACTGCGGATGATTTTATCAGCCACAGCATGCTGACAGATTCTGCGGATGATTTTTGTCAGCCGCCGCATGCTGATTGAGATGCTGCGGATGATTTTTGTCAGCCACTGCATGCTGACTGAGATACTGCGGATGATATTTGTCAGCCGTCGCATGCTCACTGACATACTATGGATGATTTTTGTCAGTCGTCACACGCTGACTGAGATACTGCAGATGGGTTTTGTCAGTCCTCGCACGCTTATGGAGATACTACGGATGAGTTCTATCAGTCGTCACACGCTTACAGAAATACTATGGATGAGTTCTATCAGTCACCGCACGCTTACAGAGATACTACGGATGAGTTCTATCAGTCGTCACATGCTTACGGAGATATAAGGATGAGTTATATCAGTCGTCACACGTTTATGGAGATAATATGGATAAATTATATCAGTCGTCACACGCTTACGGAGATACTATGGATTAGTTCTATCAGTTGTCCCATGCTTACGGAGATACTATGGATGAGTTCTATCAGTCGTCACACGTTTATGGAGATACTATGGATTAGTTCTATCAGTCGTCCCATGCTTACGGAGATACTATGGATAAGTTCTATCAGTCGTCACACGTTTATGGAGATACTACGGATGAGTTCTATCAGTCGTCTTACGGAGATATTATGGATGAGTTCTATCTAAGTACGTGTTCATGTGCAATGAAGATGAGCCAACTAACTAACTAACTAAATAAATAACCTCTGTATCGCTGTAGTCAAACCCACATCCGTAAGAGAAACCATGTGAGATAAGCTACAGAGAACACTCTTTACTTTCAAAGGTTAAAGGGTTAAGAATAAACCAAACGGGTCTATCTTCCACCTCGACCACCTATCAGTCTCCTCTCACAGTTTAATTATATACACAGAGAGAGGAGAGGAGGCAGCAGGCATAAAGCTGACAGGAAACAATACACAGCGCACTAACCTCCTCGTAAAATTTTAGCTGTGGTACTGGTTCGTCAAACACATTGTCACAAAAATCCTTGAATAATAAAAATCCTGTGGAGGTGAGAGGAAAAACAAGGACGGATTAGTAATTTTGTTTTAACAAATGAAATGTTATTCCCCACCCCTTTATTAAGTGCACAAAATGGTCGTATGGTAGTTATAGCAGTTGATGAGCTGCATGACGCAGCTTCGCGTTAATGAGATAACCCATATCTGTGCGATATATATATTATGTCTTGGACAGTTCTATACTACAGTGTCGGCCTTCAGTAGTGTAGCTAGTTGAGTGTGGGGGTAGCGATCCCTCCTCCTTCGGTGTCCTATTTTGAAAAGTGGTGCCTAGTTCACTTGTGTTAAAATGCCATCCTGGGCGCCGATTTATATGTGTCTTGGCGCGGATTTATGTGTCGTGGCGCCATCTTATGTGTGTCATGGCATCGTTTTATGTGTCATGGCGCTGTATGTGTCGTGAAGCCGTTTTAGGTATCGTCGCGCCTGTGTGGCGCCGTTTTATAATGTGTCGTGGTGCCGTTTATGATGTCCTGGTGCAATTATGTTTGTACTGGGGCCGTTTTATTTGTCGTGGTGCCCTTTTATATGTGTGGTGGCACCGTTTTGTGTGTCGTGGAAAAGATGTATATGTGTCGTGGCGCCGTTTTGTGTTGTGTATTTTTATATGGGTCGAGGCGCCGTTGTGTATGTCGTGACGCCGTTTTAATGTGTCCTCGCGCCGTCGTAACGCCGTTTTATATATGTCGTGGCGCCGTTTTATATATGTTGTGGCGCCGTTTTATAAACTCGCACCAGCTTTTGATAAAATCTGGCTACACCACTGGCGACCTTGACGAACCAACATTGCGGATGTAACCTTCTTATCTACATCTGAACGGAAGTGGCAGAAATATGCATGTTGTGCACATTGAATCATAGGAGTTGACAATGTCCTTAATTGAACGAGTTGCGTTTTGTTTAAGAAACCACCCTTGAACATTTTAAAATCGTTTTAGAATGTTTATAATGATGATCCAATGGAGAAATCGCATGTTTCTGAGTAGCACAAACGTTTTATGAAAGACGTATTATGTCGATGACCCACGTAGCAGACGACCACATACCTCGCCGCAACGTCGACTCTTACTGAGGAAGCAGGACCTCGCAACACACAATATGACTGCCGAGTTACATGTTACATATTTCTCCTATCGTGTATGAATTATTGTGTGATGTTCACTCGTCTCAAATCGACAGTGAAAGTGCAGCGAACCGGGGACATTACAACCATTACGACAATGTAGATGACAGAAATGTCAAAGAATAGGTTCCATGGATCATTTTTGGTGCTGGTTAAGTGTGCAGTCAATGAAACTATTCTCAAGGAAATTTATTGCCATCATCATGTGCCCTGCCCAAAGATCTCGGTCCTTGGTGTGCTTTAACAACTCTGCAGATGATATTCCTACATGCCACCGTTTCAGTTTATACAGCATCACTTTTATTGATCTGCCTCTGTCTGTTTTCCCACAGATCGTCCCAGTCGCCTTGCCAACATATTTTGGTCCTAGTTATTCTGAAACAACTCTGCTCATGATATTCCTACATGCCACTGTCACAGTCTGTCCATCATCACTTTTCTTGCTCTGCCTCTGCCTGTTTTCCCACTGATCTTTCCTGTCGCCACGATGTTTTCCAAAGCCCCTCTTTCGTTGCATGAATGGTAACTTAACTCGCATGCCAGATCACAGGCTCCCTAAACGAATTTTTTACAGCGAGTTGCGTTGTGGTAAACGTTCCCAAGGCGGCCAGAGGAAACGCTTTAAAGACACTGAAAATCTCACTAAAAACTTTTGGAATTCATCATGACACCTGGGAGACTGCAGCCAGAGACCGAAATTCGTGGTGTGCATCATTACGCAAGGGTGCAGTCACGTGTGAGGCAACCAGGACTGCAAGAGCTGTGAAGAAAAAGCAGGACGGAAAAACCACTGCAGGAAATCCTCCTCCAGAAACGTCAAGTATTCTTTGCCCACATTGTCAAAGAACATTTCGAGCCAAAATAGGCCTTATCAGCCATCTTAGAACTCACGGCTCCATACTTTTAACCAGACTGGATGGCATGAATAGTCATCATCATTCTTGATGGACAAACAACAGTGTCGATGTGTGTATTTTCGTGCCTGAATATGGTGAAGTGCTGATGTATACTGGCCAAAACCTATCTTCACCTCCATGTCGGGCAGTCATCCTAGAAAGACTAGTCTTATAAAGCCTGCCGAGGACTTAAAACACTCCAGCTACCATACTGCAAGATAGAGTCACAGAACTCCACACGACAAGACAGACAATCGCCACCCTAGCCTTGGATACCTCAAGAGAGTGCTCGAACCAGGCTTGTTGTTGCCTACCTACTTGAATGAAAACCAAGCCATCATCGAATTCCCAATGCTTCAGGTCGTCATCCTCATTTGTCATGCCTATATGTTTTTTTTATTTTAAAGGGGGGGGGGGGGATGTCATGACGCGCCTTCTCACGCGATCAACGGAATCTTGGATCTGTGTCTGTGTCCTGATTATGCCATTTGGCCAAGCTATCCAAGTATTTATCTTTTTGCCTTCCCCCTTGGTCTTTTCCCAACAATGTTTCCAGTTGTCACTAAGTGTTCAAGTGTACTTCTCCTCGTAATGTGCCCCCAAAATGTTGACTGCCTACGTACAAATTGGGAACAGCAAAAACAAAAACAAAAACAGCAACAAATAATTGAGATGTTACTGACTTTCATAAAAATCTGTTGCGGCTTCTTCTTGTTTTTTTATTTTTTCATAGTGACAATTGGCAAGATTGAGGGGAAAGGAACAACTCGAAGGCAGAGAGCTAAACAGCTGAATGGCATGGCGACATGGTATCATCATCACCTTCTTCTTCTTCTTGTTCCTCCTTTTCCTCCTCCTCCCTTTTATCTCTCAACGGGGCGTGGTCTTTCAAACCAAATCACAACATGCTGTTATCTGTAGATGTGTTCATGATTGATTAGATTTTTGCAGCTCAGTGTTCTATAGAACGAGATAGCCCGTCTTACGCCACCCCTAATCCCGCCTCGATGGACACGCATGGTAGGTCACAGTGCCAATATTATTTGCTTCCCTGGTGGACCCTGGTAACACATGAGTCAAGTTTCCTTTTAGTGACAGGAAAAGACGTGGTGGCGGAAGATAAAAAGAATGGTGATGTGTTCGAGGTCTGGGTTAGATGTGTTAGGGGAGGAGACGAAGGTGTGAAGGCTAGGAATGATAAGGAGGAAAACTTTGGAGAGGATGTAGAGGCAGAAGAGGAGATAGTCAACAAGAAGGAGTAAAGAGAATGAAACAGATGGAGAAGGGGAGGAGAGCACGGTGAGAACGATGAGGGGGAGAATGAGGAGAAAAATAAGTAGCTTAGGAACGAAAGAACGAACAAACTTTATTTTCAAAGAGTTACATTGGGGATGCAGGCTCAATAGACATTATGGTCCTTCCAATCACTCATCTTTCGCACATCAATTATCGATTACGCTGTTACATTTACATAGAAAAAAAACAAAACATTGTCAAATGAAAGTTGTGAACATAAACAATGCGCATTACCATGTTATGAGACAGGTAGGCATGCAGACACACGTACACACACAGACACGCACACATGCATAAACACCTACATACCTACCCCCTAAACACACACAAACATAACACAGACAGACAAACAAACACAGATCTGCCTGCCCGCCCGCCCGCATATCCATCCATCCATTAACCCACCCACCCACCCCCACCACATACGCACGCACGCACACAGACAGACAGACAGACAGACAGACAGACAGAGAGACAGACAGACCTACACACATACAAACATGCGTGCACGCAGACAGACATACATACATACATACACACATAATACCTACCTACATACAAACAGGCGTGCACGCAGACAGACAGACAGACAGACAGACAACGCACCAAGTCGGGATTAATCAGTAGGAAAACACGTAGAATCACGAAGCTTGTGAACACTGTTTCTGAGATGATCGTGCTGAAGCAGAGACACAGAATGGTCAACACAAACTGAGGAGAGCAGGAAGTTTGCACAGGCCGGCAACATTCAAGATCAATTATACAGCAGCAAGAGAACATCAGACAGAATAAGTAATGTCAGACAGAATAAGTAATGTCCGCTGGGGCCCGTTGACTGGGGCTTGGACTGTTGTCAGCTCAAGGAATAAACAACGGTGTTTGTGTGTGTGTGTGTCTGTGTGTTTCTATGTGTGTGTGTGTGAGAGAGAGAGAGAGAGAGAGAGAGAGAGAGAGAGAGAGAGAGAGAGAGAGAGAGAGAGAGAGAGAGAGAGAGAGAGAGGAGAGAGAAAAAGTATTGGACGAGAGAATAAGCAATGTCCGCTGAGGCCTGCTTACTGGGGTTCGGACTGTTGTCAACTCCAGGGATCAACTATATATATGTGTGTGTGTGTGTGTGTGTGTGTGTGTGTGTGTGTGTGTGTGTGGTGTGTGTGTGGTGTGTGTGTGGGTGGGTGTGTGTCGTGTGTGTGTGGTGTGTGTGTGGGTGTGTGTGTGTGAGAGAGAGAGAGAGAGAGAGAGAGAGAGAGAGAGAGACAAACAGAGAGGGGGAAATAGAGACAGACACGCAAGCAGATACACAAACAGCGGGAAGAGCATGCAGACAAATAGATAGACAGACAAATATATCGACAGACAGTCTTGCAAACAAACCAATAGACCGACAGACATACAGGCAGGCTGACAATCAGGAAAACAGACAAGACATGTAGACAGACTGTGGCATAACGCAGCCAACATTATTCATTCATCAACACCTGCCGCAAAAAGAGGAAACAACATTAAAAGAAATTGACTTCACAAACGCAATTGGAGATTGGGACTTAAAACTTAACATCAAAACTGGAACTGAACAAGTGACAAATGACGTGGATTCTTGGAAAGATTTCATCAGACCAAGCTCAGAAAACAATTGGATAGGAAAACCACATGACCGCCTTCGCGCCAGTGCATAAATTAACATATATTACTATTTCATCAGAAATGTTAATAAGCCCGCACTTTTGTCTGAACTCGCTCCATGGACGGATGTGAGAAGAGTGTGTGACCAAAAATTCAATGGGCAAGGCAAAAGTCTGGATCCGAGGTACATTTGTTGGCCCTTGATTAGACTAAGAACCCGATGTATCAAGTAATGTAAACCCATGTTTGTGATGTCAATTGAAATGTATGATTATTAATTAAAACCTCTGAAATGTAAAAATGCTCGACTGTAGATTCTAACGACGCAAAGCCATTCCTGGGCAGAATATTCTCTTCGATGAAACTACAATCTCTGATATTCTTAGAGATAATTATTAACTTTAAGAAGTGCATTCCACTACTATATTCTATTCTAAACAACTGTGAGAAGTGATGATTCGAAAGCAATCTTGTGCATTTCACCAGAAACATTGCTAAAGATGCACCACTATCTACAGCTGAAAAGACGGTTCGTGTACTAGAACAAGTGCCTTGTTCTAAAACAGACTTATCTATGCCTATTTACAATCTAGAAAGCTGAAAGTGAAATCAATCTTTCCTTTCTCCTTTATCTATAGAATTAATAGGGTTTGGCGAAATAAATATTTATATTTATGTCAAATGTAATTAGATAAGGGCACACATGAATTGCATTACATGAGAAAGTTGTGCTTCGCGGAAAAACCATCACGCGAAGTGAGCTTAACTCATTACTCAACATAACTTAAAACACAACACCACTCCACACCACTCATCACCACGCAACCCAACACTCAACATCACAACAACAACAGGTAATGGAAGAGAGTTATTAGACACAAGAAGAAGAAGTAGTTAATTGGGAAAACACAGAGAATTATTTATACACATTGTAAACACCATTTAGTGGAAGAAATGTTCTAAATGTATGTCATTTATTTACATGCATCTTGACATATTCTCACTCTTGTCAATGTCTTACTGTACACGTTCACTGACCCCGGTCAAAGGAGAATTTACATACAGCAGGAACAAGTTGATACAAGGCGTACACCGTGTGATAATCTCTGACCACCCCAACATAACCCAACACTAGCTCAGAGAGAAAAGGAGGGGAGGGGAACTAGTTCCTACTTCAGGAATTTAGATTCTTCCGACCTACTTCTTATTATTGTATTGGTAGGAATGTATATATTTATGCGAATATTCATCAGTGATCTTGGTGGCTACATACCAACAACCACCCAACACATCAGCAAATTAACCACCTAAATCAGACCTGAGGGAGGGAAGCCGAGAGAAAGAGATGAACCACAAGTGAGATGGAGGATGACTTCGCTATGAGCAGAGCATGGGGAGGCCTTCAGAGGAGCTATACGGGCAGACCTGAAGTGGATCCATCAGTCAATGGACCCTGGCTTACCTAATCCTCCAGTCACCAGGTTACTTTTCTCATAGGTTGAATACACACCCAATTTCAGGAAAACTACTGACATTAAATGGTTGAGACACCACTATCATACTTAATATGTACAACATCAAAATGTTTACTATGTTTTCATACTTGTTGACATCTCATATATTGATGCTTATTATTGCTTGTCTGGGACAATGGTCCAATGTGCAACTGTTCTATTACTTTGTGTAAATCACAACAGAGATGTATGTACTGACCAGAAGGCTCAGGCCAGTCAATAAATGATTAACATGAATTGACCTTCTGTTAATTTGTCAAGTTCAAACCTATCTGTGTCTACAACTTCTTTGTACTTCATGTTGTCAAAATCTAATGTGATTGATTATGTGTTGATTGTTTAAAGATAAATTAACTCATAATGACTTACTGAATGGGGAAATAAAAAGACTCTAAATCTATCAACTGCTCAACATCCATGTTTTCTTCATCTAAATCAGGCTGAGAAAATTCTCCAGACTTTCCTCAGATTTGATAAACAATAAGGGGGCTCCAGAGCTATCAGAATCATTGGAGAAGGGGCAGATTCCCAGTTAGTAAATTACCATTCTTACCAGGGCCATAATCTATATCTCCTAGACAATACTTAATAGAACGAGGCCTGCAGATAACTCAAGGTTCATATTCTGGGGTTATTGAAGATAGAAGAGGATGGGGCTCTACATCTTTTATTAGAGATGGGGCATGCACTACAGTGATCTCCCACTCCCTTCAAAAATATATGACATATTGTGGGCTAAGTCCTGGATGGTTCCCATATATTAATCTTTAAACAATCACCTAAAAATACATGAACACAGTTATCTTTAGATTATTAACACAGTTATTTTCTAGAATGTTTAACAGATACCATGTGGGGTATTGATTGACAGCCACATGATATGAATGACATTTATAGATAAATAAGAGTAGGTGACTGATTTTACTCCTGGAGAAGGGGGCCATGTTCAAATAGGCTTATACTTCAGAGAGAGTTGCTCCAGGTGAAATATATAGTGTGTATCTACTCTACCAACACTACTTCTCTTTCAGAGAAGGTGTTCCTTTACTGTGGAGTCTGAACTTAACAGCATTTCATCAACCACCGGAAAATCTTATCCGTTGGGAAAACTCTGTCTAATTTCAGATTCTTTTCTTTACTAGGAATTAATTGTGGTTACTTCAGTGCCTGCTGCCTTTGGCTTTTCCAGCATTGACAGACAGACATAACATAGGGTGTTTTTAATATATATAATATATGCTCTGTTGTATCTTTGCAGATCAGGGACTGACAAACTTACGCGGATCAGACTACCTGCAATTATATTGATAGGCAGAGCAAAGCAATAAATTATAGACATGGCGGAAACTGCAAAGTTTAGAGCCCAAATAACAGAAACAGGTAGGGAGTGCGGGTTAGATGGCCTTGAGCTAGCTAACTATGTTTCGGATGCATTCGACAAAAGAGAAAGACTGCAGGCTGAATTGACTCTCAAAGAAAAACAGCTTCAAGCAGAATTGGAGGAGAAAGAGAAACGATTTCAAGCAGAATTGGAGGAGAAAGAGAAACGACTACAGGCTGAAATGGAAGATAAGGAGAGAGAGCGTCAACACCAACTGGAGTTGAGGAGAATGGAGATTGAAGTGGAGATCCGGAGGATAGAGAAAGGGAGTGGTCCTACACCCTCAACCTCATCAGGATCGCCAGTGACAGAACCACCTCACGTCTCTCAACTTAATTCAGGAGCTATGTCATTTCCTCTGGAACCCTTTAATGAACAGACTGACCACATCGAAGGATTTTTATCACGCTTCGAGGCAATGGCTGTCAGCTGTGGGCTTGAAGAAAGTAGATGGGCGACGAAGTTGGCGCAGGCCTTAAGATCCACGGCGTATGAAGTGTTCTCAAGACTCACTAGAGAGGAACAACAGAACTACACAACACTCAAGACGGCACTCTTGAGCCGATTCGAAGTGGACGCCGAATCTTAAAAACTCAGGTTCAAGGCCGCAAGGAAGGAACCGGGTGAGAGCTACGCACAACTAGTCGAAAGACTGAAGTCATACATACAAAGATGGACTTGCTTGGGAGGATTTGAGGAAAATTATGAAGGACTCCGTGAAATGATTATCATTGATCAGATCAAGGGGAAAATGCAGAACGAAATGAAGGCATTCCTAACCCAAAACGGGGCTGACCGCCTGGAAACTATAATCATCCTGGCAGAGAGATTTGAGAAATCTCAAAAGGAGATGGGAGGAAAGGGACGTTCGAACAACACCCCCTCTCAAAACAAAACTCCACAGCCAAAAGAGGGTGAAAACACTGTAGCCACCAAGAAAAAGGGGAAATCCCCGAAAAACACTCAACACTCAGTCCAAACAGCGCCGAGGGAGGACAAACCATTCTGTACCCATTGCAAGATTAGGGGTCACACATTTCAGAGTTGCAGAAAGAAGCCACCTCCACACACAGCGGCATGTTTGGCCAACCGAAAAGAGAGAAAAGTGAGCAATGGTGAAACGTCCAAACAGACACCTCATCAAGACACCTCATCTCGTATTCCGGTTGTGGAATCCATCTTACTAAATGGATTCAAAACGACCTGTTTATATGATACTGGATTATCATATGACTGTGTTGTCTCATCATCCTTAGTTCACCCCGAACAGGTGACAGAGGAAATAGTGGAATTGCAGGGACCACTGAAGAGTTCAACAAATATGTCTCTTCCAGTGGCAAAAGTGAACATAGCCTCGCGGTATGTCACTGGGACGATCAAGGCAGCAATCTTGGACGATCCGATATATCCTGTAATCCTCGGGTGTAGATTTATCGTTCTAGGAGAACCTGTTCAACCTGTGGCGATGGCGACCATGACCACTCGATCACAGGCAACAAAAACTCCAGAAACAACTACGCCAATCCCTCGAACGGAGGAACTGAAGAGGGCACAAGCAGCCGACAGCACCTTGGAACCCTGCTTCAGAAAACTGCCAAAATCACATTTACCTCTACGTAAAGGTGATCTGTTCATGAAGTCAGCACTTCTTTACAGAAAAGCAGGACGAGCTGGACAAGAGTTTAATCAACTTGTTGTACCAACTCAATACAGGACTCAGATCTTAGAGATGGGTCACAGTCTACCATTCAGTGGGCACATGGGTATCAACGCTACTACACAGCGGATTACCACTCACTACTTTTGGCCAGGGATGAATTCAGACATACAACGGTTTGTAAAATCATGCCCACAGTGTCAGAAAGTATCACCAAAACACCGGACACCACCGGCAATGTTGGGTGAATCGCCAATCACTGGAATTCCATTTGAGAAAGTGGCAGTAGACATAATCGGACCTCTCTCAGCAACGAAGAGGCGAAACCGATTCATATTAACGCTTGTGGACACAACAACCATGTGGGCCGAAGCAGTTCCTATGCCCAGCTGTGACTCCAAACACGTCGCTGATGCATTATTAGGAATATTCACACGTCTAGGATTCCCACAAAGGATCTTGACGGACAACGGTTCACAGTTTCGTGGTAAGCTCATGGAAGAGACCTTCAGACTTTTTCATGCACGCCATATCTTCAGTTCACCATATCACCCTCAGTCAAATGGACTTGTGGAAAGGTGGAACGGGACATTGATTAGTATCCTGCGCAAAATTGCCCAGGAGAAGACAGAGGATTGGGACTTGTACTTACCCGCAGCTTTATTCGCTTACAGGGAAGTACCCCATCACTCAACAGGTTTTGCTCCAGCCACACTGTTGTTTGGACGACCGATCAAAGGACCCCTTGAGGCGTTACTGCGAACATGGACTGATAATACTACAGATGATACAGTCGTGACTGCATCTACATATGTTGCCGAGTTGAAAAATCGTTTACAACACAGTTGGAAACAAGCGAATGTCAATCTATGTCAAGCCAGACGAAGAATTGCTCGTAACTTCAACCGCAAGGCAAAGGATAGAGAGTTAGAGGTAGGAGAGAAGGTGATGTTGCTGCTTCCAACCAGTCAGAATAAGCTGCAAATAGGATGGAGAGGACCTTATGTAGTGACGGAGAAGATCTCACGTACCAACTACAGAATTTCAGTCAAAGGCAAGATGAAAGTATTTCACATAAACCTCTTGAAGAAATATCATGAAAGACCCTCAACCACCGAACCTGCACATCTGATGGCCATGAGTGTGGCTACTGAAGTCGAAGAAGGATCAACAATGGGAGTCGAGTGCCAACTGCAAGCCAAAGAGACCTTTAAGGATGTGGAAATCAATCCCAACTTAACAAAGGATCAGCAAAAGCAGATTAGGGAACTTATGGCAAAATATGCAGAAGTACTTACTGATAAGCCAGGAAGAACTGATTTGGAGGAATTTGACATGAAGTTGAATGACACAGTGCCTGTGCGAGTCAAGACTTACCCAGTTCCTTATGCAAAGCAAAAGACTTTAGAGGAAGAAATACAACAGCTGCTCACCGCAGGAATAATCTCACCATCTGAATCACCTTACAGTGCTAGCGTCGTATTATTGAGAAAGCCAAGTGGAGAACATAGATTGTGCATCGATTATCGACAGCTCAATGCTATAACTGAATTCCAAGCAGAACCTCTGCCTGATCAGAATAAACTCTTCACAGCACTCAACCGAGCTAAGTACTTTACTAGGATTGATCTCAGTAAGGGATATTACCAGATTCCTGTAAAACCGGAAGTTAGACCATGGTTAGCTTTCAGCACGCCTGGAGGACACTATGAGTTCAACGTTCTTCCATTCGGATTAAGTAATGCTCCCAGCGTCTTTACACGTATGATGAGAAAATTACTTGACCCACTACAGCATCCAGACATCAGTCACTTCATGGATGACATCCTGATCGCAACTGAAACATTTGAAGAGCATGTAGAAACCCTGCATCTTTTGTTCAGGCGCCTCAGAGAAACTGGATTGACGGCTAGACCAAAGAAGTGTCAGATAGGATTCCAAGAATTGGACTTTCTAGGTCATAAGATATCTCATGGACTGATAACTCCACAAGAGGGAAATGTGGACAAACTCCAGAGAGCACCTCGTCCAAAAACAAAGAAGGATGTAAGATCATTTGTATCCTTATGTGGATTCTATCAAAAATACATCAAGGACTTCAATACTCTGTCAGCACCTTTAACGGATCTTACCAAAAAGGGGAAACCAGAGAAAGTCACTTGGTCAGCTGACTGTGAGAGAGCTTTCACAGCACTAAAGCAGGCATTAACTGCTCATCCAGTCTTACATCTACCAGACCTCGACCAACCATTCGTGCTGCGCACCGATGCCAGTAACATAGGAATTGGGGCAACGCTGTTGCAGAGAAAGGGAGATGTACCATCAGAGCTATTCCCTGTAGCTTATGCTAGCAGGAAATTGAATGCAGCAGAGAGAAATTACAGTACTATCGAGAGAGAATGTCTTGCGCTCGTATGGAGTGTACAGAAATTTCAAGCATACCTATATGGCAGACACTTCACAGTGCAATGTGACCATCAACCACTCATGTTTCTCGCAGCATCTAAGACTCTGAATGCCCGACTTATGAGGTGGTCGCTGCTTCTTCAACCTTACTCGTTCCAGGTTGAGTATGTTCCTGGGAAAATGAATGTGGGAGCGGACTTCCTGAGTCGACACCCAGTGCCTGATGAACCAGGTCAATCAGATGCAGAAGAGAATACAAGGGAGGAAAAATGGGAACAGCTTGATAACTGAAAATGTTGGAAACATAGTTCCATACCATAGAACAATCTGGAGTGGGCCATGTGGCATAACGCAGCCAACATTATTCATTCATCAACACCTGCCGCAAAAAGAGGAAACAACATTAAAAGAAATTGACTTCACAAACGCAATTGGAGATTGGGACTTAAAACTTAACATCAAAACTGGAACTGAACAAGTGACAAATGACGTGGATTCTTGGAAAGATTTCATCAGACCAAGCTCAGAAAACAATTGGATAGGAAAACCACATGACCGCCTTCGCGCCAGTGCATAAATTAACATATATTACTATTTCATCAGAAATGTTAATAAGCCCGCACTTTTGTCTGAACTCGCTCCATGGACGGATGTGAGAAGAGTGTGTGACCAAAAATTCAATGGGCAAGGCAAAAGTCTGGATCCGAGGTACGTTTGTTGGCCCTTGATTAGACTAAGAACCCGATGTATCAAGTAATGTAAACCCATGTTTGTGATGTCAATTGAAATGTATGATTATTAATTAAAACCTCTGAAATGTAAAAATGCTCGACTGTAGATTCTAACGACGCAAAGCCATTCCTGGGCAGAATATTCTCTTCGATGAAACTACAATCTCTGATATTCTTAGAGATAATTATTAACTTTAAGAAGTGCATTCCACTACTATATTCTATTCTAAACAACTGTGAGAAGTGATGATTCGAAAGCAATCTTGTGCATTTCACCAGAAACATTGCTAAAGATGCACCACTATCTACAGCTGAAAAGACGGTTCGTGTACTAGAACAAGTGCCTTGTTCTAAAACAGACTTATCTATGCCTATTTACAATCTAGAAAGCTGAAAGTGAAATCAATCTTTCCTTTCTCCTTTATCTATAGAATTAATAGGGTTTGGCGAAATAAATATTTATATTTATGTCAAATGTAATTAGATAAGGGCACACATGAATTGCATTACATGAGAAAGTTGTGCTTCGCGGAAAAACCATCACGCGAAGTGAGCTTAACTCATTACTCAACATAACTTAAAACACAACACCACTCCACACCACTCATCACCACGCAACCCAACACTCAACATCACAACAACAACAGGTAATGGAAGAGAGTTATTAGACACAAGAAGAAGAAGTAGTTAATTGGGAAAACACAGAGAATTATTTATACACATTGTAAACACCATTTAGTGGAAGAAATGTTCTAAATGTATGTCATTTATTTACATGCATCTTGACATATTCTCACTCTTGTCAATGTCTTACTGTACACGTTCACTGACCCCGGTCAAAGGAGAATTTACATACAGCAGGAACAAGTTGATACAAGGCGTACACCGTGTGATAATCTCTGACCACCCCAACATAACCCAACACTAGCTCAGAGAGAAAAGGAGGGGAGGGGAACTAGTTCCTACTTCAGGAATTTAGATTCTTCCGACCTACTTCTTATTATTGTATTGGTAGGAATGTATATATTTATGCGAATATTCATCAGTGATCTTGGTGGCTACATACCAACAACCACCCAACACATCAGCAAATTAACCACCTAAATCAGACCTGAGGGAGGGAAGCCGAGAGAAAGAGATGAACCACAAGTGAGATGGAGGATGACTTCGCTATGAGCAGAGCATGGGGAGGCCTTCAGAGGAGCTATACGGGCAGACCTGAAGTGGATCCATCAGTCAATGGACCCTGGCTTACCTAATCCTCCAGTCACCAGGTTACTTTTCTCATAGGTTGAATACACACCCAATTTCAGGAAAACTACTGACATTAAATGGTTGAGACACCACTATCATACTTAATATGTACAACATCAAAATGTTTACTATGTTTTCATACTTGTTGACATCTCATATATTGATGCTTATTATTGCTTGTCTGGGACAATGGTCCAATGTGCAACTGTTCTATTACTTTGTGTAAATCACAACAGAGATGTATGTACTGACCAGAAGGCTCAGGCCAGTCAATAAATGATTAACATGAATTGACCTTCTGTTAATTTGTCAAGTTCAAACCTATCTGTGTCTACAACTTCTTTGTACTTCATGTTGTCAAAATCTAATGTGATTGATTATGTGTTGATTGTTTAAAGATAAATTAACTCATAATGACTTACTGAATGGGGAAATAAAAAGACTCTAAATCTATCAACTGCTCAACATCCATGTTTTCTTCATCTAAATCAGGCTGAGAAAATTCTCCAGACTTTCCTCAGATTTGATAAACAATAAGGGGGCTCCAGAGCTATCAGAATCATTGGAGAAGGGGCAGATTCCCAGTTAGTAAATTACCATTCTTACCAGGGCCATAATCTATATCTCCTAGACAATACTTAATAGAACGAGGCCTGCAGATAACTCAAGGTTCATATTCTGGGGTTATTGAAGATAGAAGAGGATGGGGCTCTACATCTTTTATTAGAGATGGGGCATGCACTACAGTGATCTCCCACTCCCTTCAAAAATATATGACATATTGTGGGCTAAGTCCTGGATGGTTCCCATATATTAATCTTTAAACAATCACCTAAAAATACATGAACACAGTTATCTTTAGATTATTAACACAGTTATTTTCTAGAATGTTTAACAGATACCATGTGGGGTATTGATTGACAGCCACATGATATGAATGACATTTATAGATAAATAAGAGTAGGTGACTGATTTTACTCCTGGAGAAGGGGGCCATGTTCAAATAGGCTTATACTTCAGAGAGAGTTGCTCCAGGTGAAATATATAGTGTGTATCTACTCTACCAACACTACTTCTCTTTCAGAGAAGGTGTTCCTTTACTGTGGAGTCTGAACTTAACAGCATTTCATCAACCACCGGAAAATCTTATCCGTTGGGAAAACTCTGTCTAATTTCAGATTCTTTTCTTTACTAGGAATTAATTGTGGTTACTTCAGTGCCTGCTGCCTTTGGCTTTTCCAGCATTGACAGACAGACATAACATAGGGTGTTTTTAATATATATAATATATGCTCTGTTGTATCTTTGCAGATCAGGGACTGACAAACTTACGCGGATCAGACTACCTGCAATTATATTGATAGGCAGAGCAAAGCAATAAATTATAGACATGGCGGAAACTGCAAAGTTTAGAGCCCAAATAACAGAAACAGGTAGGGAGTGCGGGTTAGATGGCCTTGAGCTAGCTAACTATGTTTCGGATGCATTCGACAAAAGAGAAAGACTGCAGGCTGAATTGACTCTCAAAGAAAAACAGCTTCAAGCAGAATTGGAGGAGAAAGAGAAACGATTTCAAGCAGAATTGGAGGAGAAAGAGAAACGACTACAGGCTGAAATGGAAGATAAGGAGAGAGAGCGTCAACACCAACTGGAGTTGAGGAGAATGGAGATTGAAGTGGAGATCCGGAGGATAGAGAAAGGGAGTGGTCCTACACCCTCAACCTCATCAGGATCGCCAGTGACAGAACCACCTCACGTCTCTCAACTTAATTCAGGAGCTATGTCATTTCCTCTGGAACCCTTTAATGAACAGACTGACCACATCGAAGGATTTTTATCACGCTTCGAGGCAATGGCTGTCAGCTGTGGGCTTGAAGAAAGTAGATGGGCGACGAAGTTGGCGCAGGCCTTAAGATCCACGGCGTATGAAGTGTTCTCAAGACTCACTAGAGAGGAACAACAGAACTACACAACACTCAAGACGGCACTCTTGAGCCGATTCGAAGTGGACGCCGAATCTTAAAAACTCAGGTTCAAGGCCGCAAGGAAGGAACCGGGTGAGAGCTACGCACAACTAGTCGAAAGACTGAAGTCATACATACAAAGATGGACTTGCTTGGGAGGATTTGAGGAAAATTATGAAGGACTCCGTGAAATGATTATCATTGATCAGATCAAGGGGAAAATGCAGAACGAAATGAAGGCATTCCTAACCCAAAACGGGGCTGACCGCCTGGAAACTATAATCATCCTGGCAGAGAGATTTGAGAAATCTCAAAAGGAGATGGGAGGAAAGGGACGTTCGAACAACACCCCCTCTCAAAACAAAACTCCACAGCCAAAAGAGGGTGAAAACACTGTAGCCACCAAGAAAAAGGGGAAATCCCCGAAAAACACTCAACACTCAGTCCAAACAGCGCCGAGGGAGGACAAACCATTCTGTACCCATTGCAAGATTAGGGGTCACACATTTCAGAGTTGCAGAAAGAAGCCACCTCCACACACAGCGGCATGTTTGGCCAACCGAAAAGAGAGAAAAGTGAGCAATGGTGAAACGTCCAAACAGACACCTCATCAAGACACCTCATCTCGTATTCCGGTTGTGGAATCCATCTTACTAAATGGATTCAAAACGACCTGTTTATATGATACTGGATTATCATATGACTGTGTTGTCTCATCATCCTTAGTTCACCCCGAACAGGTGACAGAGGAAATAGTGGAATTGCAGGGACCACTGAAGAGTTCAACAAATATGTCTCTTCCAGTGGCAAAAGTGAACATAGCCTCGCGGTATGTCACTGGGACGATCAAGGCAGCAATCTTGGACGATCCGATATATCCTGTAATCCTCGGGTGTAGATTTATCGTTCTAGGAGAACCTGTTCAACCTGTGGCGATGGCGACCATGACCACTCGATCACAGGCAACAAAAACTCCAGAAACAACTACGCCAATCCCTCGAACGGAGGAACTGAAGAGGGCACAAGCAGCCGACAGCACCTTGGAACCCTGCTTCAGAAAACTGCCAAAATCACATTTACCTCTACGTAAAGGTGATCTGTTCATGAAGTCAGCACTTCTTTACAGAAAAGCAGGACGAGCTGGACAAGAGTTTAATCAACTTGTTGTACCAACTCAATACAGGACTCAGATCTTAGAGATGGGTCACAGTCTACCATTCAGTGGGCACATGGGTATCAACGCTACTACACAGCGGATTACCACTCACTACTTTTGGCCAGGGATGAATTCAGACATACAACGGTTTGTAAAATCATGCCCACAGTGTCAGAAAGTATCACCAAAACACCGGACACCACCGGCAATGTTGGGTGAATCGCCAATCACTGGAATTCCATTTGAGAAAGTGGCAGTAGACATAATCGGACCTCTCTCAGCAACGAAGAGGCGAAACCGATTCATATTAACGCTTGTGGACACAACAACCATGTGGGCCGAAGCAGTTCCTATGCCCAGCTGTGACTCCAAACACGTCGCTGATGCATTATTAGGAATATTCACACGTCTAGGATTCCCACAAAGGATCTTGACGGACAACGGTTCACAGTTTCGTGGTAAGCTCATGGAAGAGACCTTCAGACTTTTTCATGCACGCCATATCTTCAGTTCACCATATCACCCTCAGTCAAATGGACTTGTGGAAAGGTGGAACGGGACATTGATTAGTATCCTGCGCAAAATTGCCCAGGAGAAGACAGAGGATTGGGACTTGTACTTACCCGCAGCTTTATTCGCTTACAGGGAAGTACCCCATCACTCAACAGGTTTTGCTCCAGCCACACTGTTGTTTGGACGACCGATCAAAGGACCCCTTGAGGCGTTACTGCGAACATGGACTGATAATACTACAGATGATACAGTCGTGACTGCATCTACATATGTTGCCGAGTTGAAAAATCGTTTACAACACAGTTGGAAACAAGCGAATGTCAATCTATGTCAAGCCAGACGAAGAATTGCTCGTAACTTCAACCGCAAGGCAAAGGATAGAGAGTTAGAGGTAGGAGAGAAGGTGATGTTGCTGCTTCCAACCAGTCAGAATAAGCTGCAAATAGGATGGAGAGGACCTTATGTAGTGACGGAGAAGATCTCACGTACCAACTACAGAATTTCAGTCAAAGGCAAGATGAAAGTATTTCACATAAACCTCTTGAAGAAATATCATGAAAGACCCTCAACCACCGAACCTGCACATCTGATGGCCATGAGTGTGGCTACTGAAGTCGAAGAAGGATCAACAATGGGAGTCGAGTGCCAACTGCAAGCCAAAGAGACCTTTAAGGATGTGGAAATCAATCCCAACTTAACAAAGGATCAGCAAAAGCAGATTAGGGAACTTATGGCAAAATATGCAGAAGTACTTACTGATAAGCCAGGAAGAACTGATTTGGAGGAATTTGACATGAAGTTGAATGACACAGTGCCTGTGCGAGTCAAGACTTACCCAGTTCCTTATGCAAAGCAAAAGACTTTAGAGGAAGAAATACAACAGCTGCTCACCGCAGGAATAATCTCACCATCTGAATCACCTTACAGTGCTAGCGTCGTATTATTGAGAAAGCCAAGTGGAGAACATAGATTGTGCATCGATTATCGACAGCTCAATGCTATAACTGAATTCCAAGCAGAACCTCTGCCTGATCAGAATAAACTCTTCACAGCACTCAACCGAGCTAAGTACTTTACTAGGATTGATCTCAGTAAGGGATATTACCAGATTCCTGTAAAACCGGAAGTTAGACCATGGTTAGCTTTCAGCACGCCTGGAGGACACTATGAGTTCAACGTTCTTCCATTCGGATTAAGTAATGCTCCCAGCGTCTTTACACGTATGATGAGAAAATTACTTGACCCACTACAGCATCCAGACATCAGTCACTTCATGGATGACATCCTGATCGCAACTGAAACATTTGAAGAGCATGTAGAAACCCTGCATCTTTTGTTCAGGCGCATCAGAGAAACTGGATTGACGGCTAGACCAAAGAAGTGTCAGATAGGATTCCAAGAATTGGACTTTCTAGGTCATAAGATATCTCATGGACTGATAACTCCACAAGAGGGAAATGTGGACAAACTCCAGAGAGCACCTCGTCCAAAAACAAAGAAGGATGTAAGATCATTTGTATCCTTATGTGGATTCTATCAAAAATACATCAAGGACTTCAATACTCTGTCAGCACCTTTAACGGATCTTACCAAAAAGGGGAAACCAGAGAAAGTCACTTGGTCAGCTGACTGTGAGAGAGCTTTCACAGCACTAAAGCAGGCATTAACTGCTCATCCAGTCTTACATCTACCAGACCTCGACCAACCATTCGTGCTGCGCACCGATGCCAGTAACATAGGAATTGGGGCAACGCTGTTGCAGAGAAAGGGAGATGTACCATCAGAGCTATTCCCTGTAGCTTATGCTAGCAGGAAATTGAATGCAGCAGAGAGAAATTACAGTACTATCGAGAGAGAATGTCTTGCGCTCGTATGGAGTGTACAGAAATTTCAAGCATACCTATATGGCAGACACTTCACAGTGCAATGTGACCATCAACCACTCATGTTTCTCGCAGCATCTAAGACTCTGAATGCCCGACTTATGAGGTGGTCGCTGCTTCTTCAACCTTACTCGTTCCAGGTTGAGTATGTTCCTGGGAAAATGAATGTGGGAGCGGACTTCCTGAGTCGACACCCAGTGCCTGATGAACCAGGTCAATCAGATGCAGAAGAGAATACAAGGGAGGAAAAATGGGAACAGCTTGATAACTGAAAATGTTGGAAACATAGTTCCATACCATAGAACAATCTGGAGTGGGCCATGTGGCATAACGCAGCCAACATTATTCATTCATCAACACCTGCCGCAAAAAGAGGAAACAACATTAAAAGAAATTGACTTCACAAACGCAATTGGAGATTGGGACTTAAAACTTAACATCAAAACTGGAACTGAACAAGTGACAAATGACGTGGATTCTTGGAAAGATTTCATCAGACCAAGCTCAGAAAACAATTGGATAGGAAAACCACATGACCGCCTTCGCGCCAGTGCATAAATTAACATATATTACTATTTCATCAGAAATGTTAATAAGCCCGCACTTTTGTCTGAACTCGCTCCATGGACGGATGTGAGAAGAGTGTGTGACCAAAAATTCAATGGGCAAGGCAAAAGTCTGGATCCGAGGTACGTTTGTTGGCCCTTGATTAGACTAAGAACCCGATGTATCAAGTAATGTAAACCCATGTTTGTGATGTCAATTGAAATGTATGATTATTAATTAAAACCTCTGAAATGTAAAAATGCTCGACTGTAGATTCTAACGACGCAAAGCCATTCCCGGGCAGAATATTCTCTTCGATGAAACTACAATCTCTGATATTCTTAGAGATAATTATTAACTTTAAGAAGTGCATTCCACTACTATATTCTATTCTAAACAACTGTGAGAAGTGATGATTCGAAAGCAATCTTGTGCATTTCACCAGAAACATTGCTAAAGATGCACCACTATCTACAGCTGAAAAGACAGTTCGTGTACTAGAACAAGTGCCTTGTTCTAAAACAGACTTATCTATGCCTATTTACAATCTAGAAAGCTGAAAGTGAAATCAATCTTTCCTTTCTCCTTTATCTATAGAATTAATAGGGTTTGGCGAAATAAATATTTATATTTATGTCAAATGTAATTAGATAAGGGCACACATGAATTGCATTACATGAGAAAGTTGTGCTTCGCGGAAAAACCATCACGCGAAGTGAGCTTAACTCATTACTCAACATAACTTAAAACACAACACCACTCCACACCACTCATCACCACGCAACCCAACACTCAACATCACAACAACAACAGGTAATGGAAGAGAGTTATTAGACACAAGAAGAAGAAGTAGTTAATTGGGAAAACACAGAGAATTATTTATACACATTGTAAACACCATTTAGTGGAAGAAATGTTCTAAATGTATGTCATTTATTTACATGCATCTTGACATATTCTCACTCTTGTCAATGTCTTACTGTACACGTTCACTGACCCCGGTCAAAGGAGAATTTACATACAGCAGGAACAAGTTGATACAAGGCGTACACCGTGTGATAATCTCTGACCACCCCAACATAACCCAACACTAGCTCAGAGAGAAAAGGAGGGGAGGGGAACTAGTTCCTACTTCAGGAATTTAGATTCTTCCGACCTACTTCTTATTATTGTATTGGTAGGAATGTATATATTTATGCGAATATTCATCAGTGATCTTGGTGGCTACATACCAACAACCACCCAACACATCAGCAAATTAACCACCTAAATCAGACCTGAGGGAGGGAAGCCGAGAGAAAGAGATGAACCACAAGTGAGATGGAGGATGACTTCGCTATGAGCAGAGCATGGGGAGGCCTTCAGAGGAGCTATACGGGCAGACCTGAAGTGGATCCATCAGTCAATGGACCCTGGCTTACCTAATCCTCCAGTCACCAGGTTACTTTTCTCATAGGTTGAATACACACCCAATTTCAGGAAAACTACTGACATTAAATGGTTGAGACACCACTATCATACTTAATATGTACAACATCAAAATGTTTACTATGTTTTCATACTTGTTGACATCTCATATATTGATGCTTATTATTGCTTGTCTGGGACAATGGTCCAATGTGCAACTGTTCTATTACTTTGTGTAAATCACAACAGAGATGTATGTACTGACCAGAAGGCTCAGGCCAGTCAATAAATGATTAACATGAATTGACCTTCTGTTAATTTGTCAAGTTCAAACCTATCTGTGTCTACAACTTCTTTGTACTTCATGTTGTCAAAATCTAATGTGATTGATTATGTGTTGATTGTTTAAAGATAAATTAACTCATAATGACTTACTGAATGGGGAAATAAAAAGACTCTAAATCTATCAACTGCTCAACATCCATGTTTTCTTCATCTAAATCAGGCTGAGAAAATTCTCCAGACTTTCCTCAGATTTGATAAACAATAAGGGGGCTCCAGAGCTATCAGAATCATTGGAGAAGGGGCAGATTCCCAGTTAGTAAATTACCATTCTTACCAGGGCCATAATCTATATCTCCTAGACAATACTTAATAGAACGAGGCCTGCAGATAACTCAAGGTTCATATTCTGGGGTTATTGAAGATAGAAGAGGATGGGGCTCTACATCTTTTATTAGAGATGGGGCATGCACTACAGTGATCTCCCACTCCCTTCAAAAATATATGACACAGACATACGTGCAGACAAAAATACAATCATGCAGACAGACAGGCAGCCGGGCAGGCGGGTAGGCAGACATACAGGCGGATAGGCAGGTAGGCATACAGGTAGGCGGGTAGGCAGACATACAGGCGGGTAGGCAAACAGGTAGGCGAGTAGGCAGACATACAGGCGGGTAGGCAAACAGGTAGGGGGTAGGCAGACACACAGGCGGGTAGGCATACAGGCAGGCGGGTAGGCATACAGGTAGGCAGACAGGCAGGCGGGTAGGCATACAGGCAGGCGGGTAGGCAGACATACATACAGGCAGGTGGGTAGGCATACAGGTAGGCGGGTAGGCAGACATACAGGCGGGTAGGCAGACATACAGGCGGGTAGGCAGACATACAGGCGTGTAGGCAGACATACAGGCGTGTAGGCAGACATACATGCGGGTAGGCATACAGGTAGGCAGACACACAGACAGGCAGGCGGGTAGGCAAACAGGCAGGCGGGTAGGCAAACATGCAGGCGGCTAGGCATACAGGTAGGCAGACATACAGACAGGCAGGCGGGTAGGCAAACATGCAGGCGGGTAGGCAGACATACAGACAGATCGACTGATTGATTGATCTTTATTTGATTTATTGATTGATCTTTATTTTAGAAGGGTTACACATTGGGCACGCAGGCCCGTGTTACATTCATCCGTTCAAATCACTCATCTTTCGTTCATCAATAGTGCATGATGCATTTATATAGGAAAAAGACATTGTCAAATGAATGTTGTAAACATAAACAATGCATATTACCATGTTATCAGACACATCTCCCACCCTCTCACACATCCCCACCCACCACACATACACCACACGCATCCCCCACCCACGCACACACCCCCAGGCACACATATATTCCCCCACCCATCCCCACCCACACACATCTCCCCTACCACACGCACATCCTCCACTTATCCCCCAACACACTCACCCACCCACACATCCTCCACCCACCCACCCAAACACACATGCAGGCGCAGGCCTGCCCGCCTGAAAAAAACTAAACTAAGCTAAAATTTAGCAATAAAAAATACTAACCTAGACAGAAACTAAGCAATAATATAAACTATAAAAAATACTAAACTAAAATCGATATAAACACGTAACTGAATAGCCCAGAGCTGTCCTATACACCGAACAGACAGAATAACAGGGACAATATGACGAGAACAAAGAAGAAAGAAGCGGCAGATAATGGTACAGGATAAAGAAAAATAATTCAAGCCAAATGTGAAAGAGAACGAGCACAATGGAGCAGGGAAAAGAAGCAGACAGTGGAATGAATAGGATTAAGAAAAAGAAATGACAACCAAAAGGAGAGAAATAACGAGAATGACAGGACGGAGACAAAACATTTGATATGTTTTTCTAAAGCTGGCTCCTGTGAGCATAACACAGACAGCATTACTGGGAAGGAAAGCTGACTAGCACTGTAACATACAGGGAAGATTCGAGAGATAAAGACAGCACAATGAATCTGTGTTAGCTGGACATTACCATGACAGGGACAGGTTGAAGACAGCACACTGAATCTGTGATAGCTGGACATTACCATGACAGCGACAGGTTGAAGACAGCACATAGAATCTGTGTTAGCTGGACATTACCATGACAGGGACAGATATAAGACAGCACATAGAATCTGTGTTAGCTGGACATTACCATGACAGGGACAGATATAAGACAGCACATAGAATCTGTGTTAGTGGGACTTTACCATGACAGGGACAGATATAAGACAGCACATAGAATCTGTGTTAGTTGGACATTACCATGACAGGTTCAGGTTGAAGACAGCACATATAATCTGTGTTAGTTGGACATTACCATGACAGGGACAGATATAAGACAGCACATAGAATCTGTGTTAGTTGGACATTACCATGACAGGGAAAGATATAAGACAGCACATAGAATCTGTGTTAGTTGGACATTACCATGACAGGGACAGATATAAGACAGTACATAGAATCTGTGTTAGTGGGACATTACCATGACAAGGACAGATATAAGACAGCACATAGAATCTGTGTTAGTTGGACATTACCATGACAGGGACAGATATAAGACAGCACATAGAATCTGTGTTAGTGGGACATTACCATGACAGGGACAGATATAAGACAGCACATAGAATCTGTGTTAGTGGGACATTACCATGACAGGGACAGATATAAGACAGCACATAGAATCTGTGTTAGTGGGACATTACCATGACAGGGACATATATAAGATAGCACATAGAATCAATGTTAGTGGGACATTACTATGACAGGGACAGATATAAGATAGCACATAGAATATGTGTTAGTTGGACATTACCATGACAGGGACACATATATAAGACAGCACATAGAATCTGTGTTAGCTGGACATTACCATGACAGGGACAGATATAAGACAGCACATAGAATCTGTGTTAGTGGGACATTACCATGACAGGGACAGATATAAGACAGCACATAAAATCTGTGTTAGTGGGACATTACCATGACAGGGACAGATATAAGATAGCACATAGAATCAATGTTAGTGGGACATTACTATGACAGGGACAGATATAAGACAGCACATAGAATCTGTGTTAGTGGGACATTACCATGACAGAGACAGATATAAGATAGCACATAGAATCTATGTTAGTTGGACATTACCATGACAGGGACACATATATAAGACAGCACATAGAATCTGTGTTAGCTGGACATTACCATGACAGTGACAGATATAAGACAGCACATAGAATCTGTGTTAGTGGGACATTACCATGACAGGGACAGATATAAGACAGCACATAGAATCTGTGTTAGTGGGACATTACCATGACAGGGACAGATATAAGATAGCACATAGAATCAATGTTAGTGGGACATTACTATGACAGGGACAGATATAAGACAGCACATAGAATCTGTGTTAGTGGGACATTACCATGACAGGGACAGATATAAGACAGCATATAGAATCTGTGTTAGTGGGACATTATCATCACAGGGACAGATATAAGACAGCACATAGAATCTGTGTTAGTGGGACATTACCATGACAGGGACAGATATAAGACAGCAAGCACATAGAATCTGTGTTAGTTGGACATTACCATGACAGGGACAGATATAAGACAGCACATAGAATCTGTGTTAGCTGGACATTACCATGACAGGGACAGATATAAGACAGCACATAGAATCTGTGTTAGCTGGACATTACCATGACAGGGACAGATATAAGACAGCACATAGAATCTGTGTTAACTGGACATTACCATGACAGGGACGGATATAAGACAGCACATAGAATCTGTGTTAGCGGGACATTACCATGACAGGGACAGATATAAGACAGTACATAGAATCTGTGTTAGTGGGACATTACCATGACAAGAAAGAACTGGAAGAAGGAAATTAAGCAGCAGAGGATTGAGAAAATGGAGGTAAAGGAGCGAACTAATGAACTTTATTTTCAAAGTGTTTAGAATTGGGCACGCAGGCCCGTCTGACATTCTGCCCTTCTTATCTTTCTGCTCATGTACATTACTTCATTTACACATCACTTATCAAGCTAATCTTAGAGAACAACAGGAACAATATTCATTAAAACGAATAGAAAATGTGCAAGGGTCTATAATACATGACTCATTAAAACTAATTTTGACAAGGCGATTATAAGTAGTTAAGATAGGTGTAGCATCCACAAGAATCGCCATGGCGAAAGTAGCCTTTAGCAAGATGACAAACATTCTGACCAATAAAAAGATGTCAATTGAAACGAGAAAAAGAGTGTTGAGGGGATACATAGAGCCTGTTATTTTGTATGGATGTGAAACTTGGACAATGTGCAGTCAAGCTGAAAAACATCTGATGGTTGCAGAAATGTGGTTTCTGAGGAAAATGAAAAGAATACCATGGACAGACAGAAAAACCAATGACCAATACTACAGGAGACGAAAATCGTAAACTGATTAGAGAAATTAGACGTAGACAGTCAAAATTTTTTGTACATGTTATGAGAAGAAATGGATTGGAGAACTTAGTGACAACTGGCAAGATCGAAGGGAACAGACCAAGAGGAAGGTACCTGGATGGTTTGGCCACATGGCATGGGCACTGAGCTGATCCACGACGCTGGTGATCGAGTGAAATGGCGAGTCATGACCGCCCACGCTTTCCGGCATGGCACCTGATTGACTGATTGAGCATCCACAATTAGGAGCATGTTTATTATACTAGCTGTCTTTTGAGATTATTTTTTGGGGGGGTTAAGGGATTGCACTGAGATAGTGTTCAAATAGGTTGTTGCGACTGTGTGGTGGTTTCATTGAGTTCTTGTGGAAGATTGTTCCATAGCTGAGTGGCGGAGTGTGCTACACTTGTTTTATATGTCTATCCTAGGTTTAGGGACATAAAGTATGTTTAGTCATTCGCTATGTCCTGTGTTATATTTAAAACATGGCCAAAGGTATTGTGGATCATTTTGAAATATGATTTTGTCAATTAGCTTGGCCTTATTAAAAAAGTACAAGAGGCAGTAACTGAAGACGTTTATGTAGGCTAGAATTGTTGGTAAGCTTTTTACTATTAATTAAACCAACTGCCCATTTCTGGAGTGAATAAAGGTGTTTTATTATTGATTTGGAGCATCCATCCCAAACTGTGGAGCAATAGTCAATATATGTTCATGTATGAGAAATATAGAATATCTTTCTTGTGTTTTCAACAAGGAAATGTTTAATTTTGGCAAATTAGTATACTTTTTTTGCTATTTGTTTAACAAGAGCATGAACATAGGAATTAAAGATTAGATTTCTATCAATGATAAGATCCAGTGCTTTGTGCTTGGTTACACTTTCTACAGACATGTTACCAATGTGCAGCTGAAGAGTTCTCTGCGAGTTTAGAGTGTGAAGTCGTTGCCTGGTTGCTATTAATATAGATTTTGTTTTAGACAGGATGACAAGATCAAGGATGAGGCGAAGGAGAAAAGATGATCAGAATGAAAGAGGACGCAGAGAGAATAGCAATATTATGGCATCAGACCTTGCAAACAGAGCGGATCAACGGTGTAAATATGCACGGGGCCACAGGCTGTGGCAAGCTATGTCACTTAACTAAAAATTAAGTTGCATATCCTTCACAGGATGTAGTAGTCAACCCCAGCATTTTCGTTGTTCGTGATTCCTGGGCAAATTTTATGTTCAGTAGTTTGCCATTGCTTTCTGAATGACCGGCTCTTATACCTTTTTCAAAAAAACCAGCATCGCTGTGTTTCGAACATCTGTACACAGGCTCACAAACCACGTTCGAAAGCCCTTAGCCACAGAGACCGGCTTACTTAACTACTGACAGGAATATTTGTGACAGAGAAGTGTAAGGAAAGGCAGTCTTTTATAGGATACTGCCATTGGGCCATGGACAATGAGATGAGATGGTCCATTCCTTTCCTCTCAGCCTTTTCTACCAAAAACAGTTCCTAGAAATTTAGAAAACCAAGTCTGCCACATCTACACAGGGATTTCAACTGAAAACATTAAAAGTGTGATAAAAATTACAGTAACCATGTCATTGTCTTGTAACCTGTCAATATAATTGTTAAGGATGTCAAGAGTGTTAAGCACATGACATCAAAGTGCAGACAAACAAACACTGTGACATCATAAGGGCATTTTAAAGCTGTCCACCCTACTTTTGACATGCACCAAAGAGGATCAGCGTTCTGTTATCTATTTTTTATCAGAGAAGGGGTGAAACCTATAGAAATTCATTGGCGAATGAAGGTCCAGTATGGTGATGCATGCCTGTCAATCCGGCAAGTGTATGCTTAACTCCATTCTTGATTTCAAACTCTTCTGAAGTTGCACCATCAAACTTGATTACATCCTTCATGCCTGTGTGGAATGATTCCATAATGGACAGAAGAATTGGTGAGCAGCCAATCTTCTTTAGTGCCTTGAACAGACCCTCACGACTGACCAAATCAAATGCCTTTGTAAGGTCGATGAAGGCAATAAACAGTGGCCGATTCTGTTCACAGCATGTTTCTTGCATATGTATGTAAACTGTGTCTGTATTTAGTATATCTCACTTTTTCGCAGGAGCTATACATACCTAACTGTTTGTATTGCATTTTGTTATATCCTGCTGCAGCCATTGCTTCTTTTATCTATTTCTAATTCCACGAAGCAATTCTCTTTGCAAGTTTTTTTTTATCACTCACTAGCTTTGAACTCAAGGATAGTCCGTTCACTAGTAGTGCTGGACTTAATTTTGTATGTGGATTAGCTTTACCTGTTAACAGTGTCCCTCGCCATCAGGCTAACCCACACCGACTTCAGAGGTACTTGTAATTAACACCCCCAAGTCACGGATGATAGGTCAACATTTTAGTCCAACTGTCTGGTGTAGGGGTTGAACCCCTTACCTCAGCATCAGCACACTGGATGTTTAAGAACACACGTTCTTATCCATTCGCCATGCTGACCTACTCTTAGCAAGTTGATTTATGTCAAAGCTGTATCAGTAGCCACATTGTTCACTGTGAAGTGCTGTTTCCTCAGTAAGGTTCGATGTTGCGATGAGGTAGTGGGTCATCATCAACACAACACGTATATTTGTATATTTGTGCTGCTCAAAAACATGGGATTTCTTCATTGCAGCATCACTATATACTTTTTTTTGTTTTTAATCACTATATGCACCCTAAAACAATCTTAAAGACTCCATGGGTGGCTTCTTAATCCTACCAGACCTGAAGCCCTGAACTTAACTGTCCTCTATTCCTGGGCTCCTGAGCATTAAAGAGAAAAAAGCAACATGATATAGAAAAATTTTAGTTACATGCAAACGAGTGGTTAGAATAAGATGGAACTTGGAGACATTGTAGAAAATAGGTCTACCTTTCATCTAGCGCCAATATTTCACCTTTGTGTGCCAATCCAACCAGCAGGATGAGCCTTTCACACAGAGGTACTTCTTGCAAAGTGAGCACCAGATGTTGCTCTTCACCTTGTCTTTGTATGTCCCCCCCCCCCCCTCTTCTCTTACTATTGATCTAGCTCTAGATCTATAAGGTTCAAGATTCTCCTCATGACTCGAGCTCTCACTGTCTGTATCACTTGAACTGGAAACATATTCTTGATGAAATTCTGACTCCTCAGAGTCTGAATCAACCAAAGTATTGATCACCTGTTGGACTGTGAAAAGCCTAGACCTACTTCGCTTACTTGTTGAAGTGCTTGGTTCATCAGCCGCTCGTTTCATTGTGAATTTTCAGAATTTTTTCACGTTAAACCACACAAAGTCAATTCAAACACATGGGGGGGCAGAGATTTGCAATGGCTAACCATGAGGTTTGACCACGATTGGTTGGTTATTTATAGTTTGTGATGCATTTTTTTCACGTACTAGGCAAAGTACCGAAACTTAGGTACAGCGGTATTGCGGCAGATTCGGAAATTACCGAAAAATCGATACAGCGGTCTGGTAGAGTTAAGCAAAACTCAACGGATTCAATTATGGACATTGTCAACTCTGACAGTGCAACGCGCACAACATGCCATCATTGTATGTACCCTAAAACAATCTTAAAGTCTCTATGGGTGGCTTCTTAAGCAAAACTCAACGAATTCAATTATGGACATTGTCAACTCTGATGATGCAACGCGCACAACATGCCAGTTTTGCCCACTCCCTTTTTAAAGTAGATAAAAAATCAACTTTTCATTATACTGTGTTTATCCGTTGAGAAGGTTTTAGCATTTCCTGATTAGGGTCATATCTCAGCTTCTCTCTGATCTGAGTATTTGTGCATTTGTGTGTGTGTGAAAGTGTGCATGTGTCGATTATGTGTGTATGGGAAGGAGTGTATGCACAATAGATAACTGATGCACGAAAAATGAGTGATTGGAAAGGCCGAATGTAAGATGGGCCCATGTGCTCAATTTGTGACCTTTTGAAAATAAAGTTGTTTGTTCTGTTAAGTCTCCGTGCTATGCTGTGAGAGTAGCTCAAGGCAGGATACTCACTTACCCTGACAACTTAAAAGGTTGCTAAAGGCTGAGGAAATTATTCACAGCCATGTGTATGTGGGAGTCAAGGGAAAACTACAACATTAAGCATTCCCAGAAACTCAACATGGAAGCAGCAACATGTCTCAGGAACTGAAACCTTTTGGTTATATTAAGTGCCACAATGCCATGGAAAGAACACTGAAGGAAGACATGGCTGCTGGAAGAAGATATAGATATAGCAACCTGCTACATAATGAATACATCTGCTTTTATCAGTTTCCAAATATTTGAACTTATCAACTGGCTTCAGAACTGTTCTTTTTGCTATGATGTTGCATTCCGGTGCATGTCTTTACTTTGTGGATGCACTTACTTCTATTTCTATTCCTAAAACAATGCTTTACAGAAAAGAAAACAGCAAGACAGACATCAAGTAAAAACCCAAAAAATCTACAAAACCTCACTTGAACTCCTGGCAAGTCATTTCTGATGGCAGGTCAGAATACCCAATGCTCGTGTTTACCTGTGTGTGTGGAGTGCGGGGCATGTGCTGTTTGCGATACAAGCACCAAATAGCTTACTTAACAAACAGCTTACAGAACAGACACAGCATCAGGCCACCTGGCTCATGTAGAATGTTAATGCCACTTGTGTCAAATTACTCACAGCAGACTGGGCACAAGTGGGGAAATCCGTGAGGTTTTCAACATAGATTTTTTTTTAACAGTAAAAGACCCTTTTACAAGCCTTGAAGCACACTGGGAATATGGTGCCAGACCCATATTTTTAAAGACCAACCAGCACTCAGTGGCTGATGTGGTCAGTCGCTTTTACTTCCCAAGACATTTTTCTGATACCTATATTATGTTGGATCAACCTGGGAGCATGGGTCAATTTATTGAATCTGACCTGATCCAAATTTTTCTGGTACCTATATTATGTTGGATCAACCTGGGAGCATGGGTCAATTTATTGAATCTGACCTGATCCAAATTTTTCTGGTACCTATATTATGTTGGATCAACCTGGGAGCATGGGTCAATTTATTGAATCTGACCTGATCCAAATTTTTCTGGTACCTATATTATGTTGGATCAACCTGGGAGCATGGGTCAATTTATTGAATCTGACCTGATCCAAATTTTTCTGGTACCTATATTATGTTGGATCAACCTGGGAGCATGGGTCAATTTATTTAATCTGACCTCATCCAAATTTTTCTGGTACCTATATTATGTTGGATCAACCTGGGAGGATGGGTCAGTCTATTGAATCTGACCTGATCCAAATTTTTCTGGTACCTATATTATGTTGGATCAACCTGGGAGCATGGGTCAATTTATTTAATCTGACCTCATCCAAATTTGAAACCATGACCACTGAGTCAGGAGGCGAGAGTCTAGCAGCTTCCCTCCCAATATAATGGATTAACAAATTAACTCTATTTTGTCCCCCTACTCTGACTGAGCAGACAAGCTGAAAACATCTGATGGCTGTGGAAATGTTGTTTCTGAGGAAAATGCAAAGAATACCATGGACAGACAGAAAAAGCAATGACCAAGTCCTACAAGAAACATATGAAAACCGTAAACTGCTTAGAGAAATTAGACGTAAAATATGCTTAAAAGTCGACAGGGTCGACTTCATTGCACTCATATGGTTCTGTCTCTTTCCGCAGCACGGAAAGCGCCTCACAAAGCACGAACTCCGTAGCTTTTAGCGACGACCCACAGGAGTCTCCGAAACATTTAACTCGTAAACCGAAGGGTGCGGCCCGGAATCGAACCCACAACCTTCAGAGCACGAGTCAAACGGCTTGACCACTTCGCCACAGAGACTCCCTGTTTTAGACGTAAAAAGTCACAAATTTTTAGACACGTTATGAGCAGAAATACACTGGAGAATTTAGTGACAACTGGCAAGGTTTAGGGGAAAAGAACAAAGAGAAGGCAGAGAAGTAAATACCTAGATGACTCGGCCATGTGGTATGATTGAGACAAGAACACGGAGCTGATCCACAACTCTGGTGATCGTGCGAGATGGCAAAACATGACCGCCCACGCTTACAGGCATGGCACATGATGATGATGACTTCAACCGGTGCTGTAGCTTAGGAGATAGTGAGATGCCCAGTTTCATAATTCCCCGACACACTGAATTCAGTGATTAAAATCAGCCGAGAGCCATTTGGAAGCAGATTGCTTTGCACTGACTCCAATTTTATTTTATTTTTGCGTTCACTCGCTTTTAACTCAAGATTAGTCCATACACATGCTACTACTTGTAGTCCACTGGCCTCATTTTTGTGTGTGAATTAACTTTCCCTATTACCAGTGTCCCTCGCCATCAGGCAAACCCACTCCAACTTCTGAGGTACTTGTAATTTACGTCCCCAAGTCAAAGATGAGAAGTCACCATTTTAGTCCAACTGACTGGTGTAGGGGTTGAATCCGCTACTTCATCATCAGAACGCCGGAAGTTTTAAGAATTAATGCTGTTATCCATTCAGCCATGCTGACCTCCACTGACCCCAATGGTATGATGTGTCTACCATTCAGATAACAATGGTAAACTAATTCACTATAATTCTCTAGTACATCACAAACAGCCAATAAATGTTGGGGTTGACTGCAACATTCTGTAAAGGACAAGCAACTGACTTAACTCCATTATATCAAGTTCTTGTGACTGCCACTTCCATCGACGATGAACTGTATTTTTCGTGGCGGACTTTTGTGTTGGCATTCTGGCAGCAGTATTATGCATAGTATACCCGTGCGGGCTGTTGGTTTGTCGAGACTCCTGTCTGTTCCACTTTTCACATGGGGCATTGAGGAGCATTTTGTGTGATATTCACTGGCACAGGAATGGAGCAGTATGGGGCAACCCTTTGCCGTGAAGTTGGAACCGCGACTAATTAACTAACTATATCAAGTTGAACAGTCCTTTAACTGGCCATTAAACTTTCCAACAATGTCTCATGTGGGCAAGTCGGAAAGAGAAGAGAATGAAGGAGTAATTAGATGTTAAAACTGCTTTTTTCAATTCAGGAAACCCATCTAAAGATAACAGCTTTGAAGTAGGAAGCAAAAATAAACCAGAAAATGTGAAATTACTCAACCCAAAAACATGTAAATTTAATCATCCTGCCTTTAAGATAGCAAGCAACGTAAACTTCACATAAAACCAGCTCAAAAGCTGCATACCGCTCCTGCAGCTTTTGATCTTGTCTATCTTAGAAAATCATTAGTGAGTCATGAATAATTAATGGATTAGTGTGAACCACTTGATTGGCTAGATCAGACAAGATCTTTTGTATCAAGTAATCTACCCACCAAATTCAAATACTCTAATCTACCATATTAATTATGCTTGGTTTAGCTGCCTAAATATTATGCTAATCATATTTGTTTCTGCTCTATAAACATTGTGCTAATCATACTGATTTCAGTTCTCTAAACATTGTGTTAATCATGCTCATTTTAGTTACCTAACTACTGCGCTAATCATACTCATTGCAGCTCTCTAAACATTGTGCTAATCACAATCATTTCAGCTTTCTAAACATTGTGCAATCTATTTTGTTTCAACTCGCTAAACATTGTGCTAATCTATGAGGGCTATTCCAAAATCAACTACTGATTGACTGATAACAATTTGAACAAATTGATAATAACATCTGAATACATACAAAAGTTACAGACATCATTGCATTACTTATCCACATAGTCGCCACCTACATTCAGGCACTTGCCATACCATGGCATGAGTTTTTGTTAACTCCTCATCAAGGAACGGCACTGCCAAGATACTCAGCCAATTGTTGACTCCATCCATGAGTTTGTCAGTGGTCTCGAAGTGCTTGGTAGCCAGCCAGGCCTTCATCTTGCCGAAGAGATGATAATCGCTCAGTGCCAAGTCTGGGCTGTAAGGGGATGGTTGAAAATTTCCCACTTAAACTGCTCAAGTAAAGCCTTTTTGCGAACAGCATTATGGGGCTGCGTGTTATTGTGCAGAATAATGATACTACTGGTGATGCCCGTGTGTTGCCGGGGTCCATACGGGGGAGCAAAGAATAGTAACACTGTTGCCTACAATGCTCGTTGTAAGAGGCGACTAAGGAGGCTATGGTTCTGTCGCCCTGCTACTGAGTGAGTGCGTGGCGCGACACTGTGAGCTGTGAATTTGCGTGGAATGCTTTTGCATCTGCCCGCGGTTGTTTTTCACATGAACTGCATGTTTGGAACGATGACGGCCGGCTGTTGCTGGATTGACTGGTTTGCCTTTTTGGTTCACGAGTGCATTTTTCAGGAGACTCATGGGAGTCGTCGCTGTAGCTGCGGAGTTCATGCTTTGTGCTGCGCTTTCGGGTCGCCCTGCAGAAAGAGACCGAGCCATATGGGATAAAACTCCGGTCAATGAAGTCTTTCTGGTGACTGCCGTTTTCATCGACGATGAACTGTATTTTTTGTGGAGGACTTTTGTGTTGGCATTCTGGCGGCGGCATTATGCACAGTGTACCTGTGCGGGCTGTTGGCTTGTCGACACTCCTGTCTATTCCATTGTTCACATGGGGCAGTGAGGAGCATTTTGTGATATTCACTTGCACAACAACGGAGCAATATGGGGCGACCCGTTGCCGTGAAGTTGGAACCGCGACTAACTAACTAACTACTGGTGAGCATTCCGCATCTTTTGTTTTGGATCGATCAACAAAGCTTCTTCAGTGTTTTACAATAAACTTCTGATGTTATTGTAGTCCCTAGTGTCATGAATTCCGTCAACACAATGCCCTTGCAGTCCCAGAACACTGTTACCATCATTTTTTGTTACGAAAATGTTTGCTTGAACTTCTTGGACTTATTTGGAGAATGAGTATGCATCCAGTTTTGAACGTTCCTTCGTCCCTGCATTCACGAAGTGAACCCTTGTCTCATTCCCAGTCACTATTCTGTCAAGAAATGCATGCCCCCTTTCCCAATAGCACAGAAGGAATGTCAAAGCTGAACCCATTCTTTGAGCTTTGTGAACGTCAGTCATTTGCTTTGGTACACACCGTGAACAGAATTTGTGGTAACCTAACCTCTCTGTGACAGTTCAAAACAGACTAGTCCTAGAAATTTGTGGAAATTCTGTAAAAAGATCTGAAATTGTGAAATGGCGCTTTTCCACTATGACTTGGTCGGCTTTTTGAATGAGCTCATCTGTCACATATGAATGTCGTTCTTGTCCACCTTCATCATGCAAATATGTATGCCCATCTCTGAATTTCCTGTACCAATTCCTCATAGAACTGTCACTCATAACGTTATTAACGTACGTAGGACACATCGATGATGAATCTCGGCTGCATTTTTACCTTCTGCTTGAAGAAAACGAATCAAACCACAAATTTCACAGCTGGCTGAAAAGGCAATAACAGTGTCCATGTTTATTTGTTTGTGATTCGTCAACCACTGAACAAATGAAACTGTAGGTTGATGTGTAGTGAGCTAGAAGACTACTGAATGATGCCAGGAATGAACGGTTTTGCTATGGCAACCGGTTTATTTTTACCAGCCAATCAGCAGTTGATTTTGGAATAGCCCTCGTATTTTGTTTCAGCTCTCTAAACATTGTGCTAATCTATTTTGTCTCAGCTCTTTAAACATTGTGCTAATCTATTCTGTTTCCATTCTCTAAACATTATGCTAATCTATTCTGTTTCTATTCTCTAAACATTGTGCTGCCAGTCTCCTTGGCAAAAGTGTCAAGGACGTGGTTCGTAATTCTGCTTACCTGCATTCGAAACACAGCCGCGACCGATTTGGCAGCAGACCATGTTGTGCTGGGTTTTAACATGATGGTATGGAAGCCAGTCATTCAGAAAGCAATGGCAAACTACTGAATGTAAACTTGCCAAGACATCAACAACAGCAGTGCTGGTGTTGACAGCGATGTCCTGTAAATAGGATATGCAAAAAGAAGAAAAAATACACTGTGCCAATCTATTCTGTTTCAGTTCTCTAAATATTGTGCTAATCTATTCTGTTTCAGTTGTCTAAATACTGTGCTAATCTATTCTGTTTCAGTCCTCTAAACATTGTGCTAATCTGTTGTTTCAGTTCTCTAAATATTGTGCTAATATATTCTGTTTCGGTTCCCTAAACATTGTGCTAACCACATTAATTTCAGTCCTATAAACACTGTATTAATCACACAGTAAAAACACAGCAAGAAGGTGGATTGCTGCAGTTAAACTGTTTTGGGGCCCATAAGGGAAGCAAAGAATAACAACACTGTAGCCTACCATGCATGTCGTAAGAGGCGACTAAGGAGGCTTGATGGTTCCGTCGCCCTGCTACTGAGTGAGTGCGTGGTGCGACACTGTGAGCTGTGGGTTTCATGTGAAGTGCTTTTGAATCTGCCCAAGGTTTTTTGGAACGTGACTGCATGTTCGGAGTGATGGCAGATGGCTATGTCCCAGAGTTGACTGGTTTTTGCCTTATGCAGAAATGCGTGGCTGCTGGGCTTCTGGTTGACTGCCACTGCCATCGACGATGAACTGTATTTCGTGGACTGTGTGGGTGAACATCTAGGAAACATCCAGATGGGAAAATGGCTGCAGATTCCATCAGAAATGAACTGGGTGTTTTGTGTGGGACTATTGTGTTGACATTCTGGCGGCGGCATTATGCACAGTGCATCTGTGCGGGCTGTTGTTTGTCGAGACTCCTGTCTTTTCCACTTTTCACATTGGGCGGTGGGGAGCGTTTTGTATGATATTCACTGGCACAGGAACGGAGCATAATGGGGATGACCCGTTGCTGTGAAGTTGGAACTGTGACTAACTAACTAACTAACTAAACTGTTCTAGAACAGCTGTGACAGCTGTATCTGTTCAGGTATTTCCTTGCCTCAGCATTTCATCTGACATAAACAAATATCAAAATGGGAAAACATGTTAAGACTTGGCAAACAAATCTTTTTAAAACAACAAAAACACAACACCTACCCAGTCTCTGATTGAATATTTTGTCAAAAGTGACTTCGTTAACTTTCTGAAGATGTTTGTGCATGATACTGCGAACACTGAAGAAACAAAAAAAAAAGAAAATGTTCATTAGTTAAACAGCCTTTGAACACACAAACATTATCTTACAACTTTAAAGACATAAACATTACGTTACAACTTTGAACACATAAACATTATCTTACAACTTTAAAGACATAAACATTATCTTACAACTTTAAAGACATAAACATTATCTTACAACTTTACAGACATAAACATTATCTTACAACTTTGAACACACAAACATTATCTTACAACTTTAAAGACATAAACATTACCTTACAACTTTGAACACATAAACATTATCTTACAACTTTGAACACATAAACATTATCTTACAACTTTAAAGACATAAACATTATCTTACAACTTTAAAGACATAAACATTATCTTACAACTTTGAACACACAAACATTATCTTACAACTTTAAAGACATAAACATTATCTTACAACTTTGAACACACAAACATTATCTTACAACTTTGAACACATAAACATTATCTTACAACTTTAAAGACATAAACATTATCTTACAACTTTAAAGACATAAACATTATCTTACAACTTTGAACACACAAACATTATCTTACAACTTTAAAGACATAAACATTATCTTACAACTTTGAACACATAAACATTATCTTACATCCTTGAACACATAAACATTATTTTTCAACTTTGAACAAATAAACATTATCTTACATCCTTGAATACGTAAACATTATGTTACAACTTTGAAAACAAACATTATCTTACAACTTTAAAGACATAAACATTATCTTACAACTTTGAACACATAAACATTGCTTTACAACATTTGAACACATAAACATTATCTTACAACTCTGAACACATAAACATTATCTTACAACTCTGAACACATAAATATTATCTTACAACTCTGAACACATAAACATTATCTTACAACCTGTTCTTTAATGTAATGATATGTAATGCAATGCTTATGAGTAGTCACTGATATATTAAGTGAAGTTTTGCAACCCAAGCCAACATAATGTCATTGCTATTACACCACTTTCATGATCATACTGCATGTGAGTTTAGCAAAAGCACCGCTGACTTCCTTAACAATTCTATCATATGAGCATGCCAAACAACTGATGCTGAACAACTGACCCCTCTGTGTTCATAACTGTATCCTCATCATCAATTCTATCATATCAGCATATTCCCTAAATGTCCTTATACTATGCTCCATGACTAGGAAATCAAGGAAAAATTCATCATTTCTGCCCCAGTATTTCTGTTACATTATTCTTTTTTTGTCACTTCTGATTCATTATTCTATTATTTCTGTCTCAATATTTTTTTTAATACTTTGTTCACACTATATGTATCCCACTATTTCTGTACAACTTTTTGTCCACACTATTTGTATCCTATTATTTCTACCCCATTGTCTGTCAACACTATTTGTATCCCACTATTTCTGCTCCACCATCTGTTAAGATTATTTGTATCACCATCTGTCAACACTATATATATCCCACAATTTCTGTCACACTACTTATATCCCACTTCTTGTATCCCACTATTACTGTTCCACTGTTTGTTCACACTACTTATATGCCACAATGTATATTCCTCTATTTGTATCCCATTTTTCTTTTCTATTTGTTAATTCTATTTGTATCACACTATTTCCCTCATACCATATCTGTTCTGCCATCTCTGTGAGTGCCTGTCTGGTACACTGTGGGATGTGTTCTATGCCTTGCTAAGCCAAGGAGTTTTGTCTAAGAAGGGTGTTTCTTGGTGTTGGCTACCCCATTCTGTTGACAACTTCAGCTGAAAAATCCAACCTACCATGAAGAAATCAAAGGGTATGACAGAATCCCAACCATGAAGAAATCAAAAGGTATGACAGAATCCCAACCATGAAGAAATCAAATGGTATGACACAATCCCAACCATGAAGAAATCAAAAGGTATGACAGAATCCCAACCATGAAGAAATCAAACGGTATGACAGAATCCCAACCATGAAGAAATCAAAGAATATGACAGAATCCCAACCATGAAGAAATCAAAAGGTATGACAGAAACCCAACCATGAAGAAATCAATGGTATGACAGAATCCCAACCATGAAGAAATCAAAAGTATGACAGAATTCCTACCATGAAGAAATCAGATGGTATGACAGAATCCCAACCATGAAGAAATCAAACGTTATGACAGAATCCCAACCATGAAGAAATCAAAGAATATGACAGAATCCCAACTATGAAGAAATCAAAAGGTATGAGATAATCCCAACCATGAAGAAATCATATAGTATGACAGAATCCCAACCATGATGAAATCAAAAGGTATGACAGAATTCGTACCATGAAGAAATCAGATGGTATGACAGAATCCCAACCATGAAGAAATCAAACAGTATGACAGAATCCCAACCATGAAGAAATCAAACAATATGACAGAATCCCAACCATGAAGAAATCAAAGAATATGACAGAATCCCAACCATAAAAAAATCAAACAATATGACAGAATCCCAACCATGAAGAAATCAAAAGGTATGAGATAATCCCAACCATGAAGAAATCAAATGGTATGACAGAATCCCAACCATGAAGAAATCAAAAGATATGACAGAATTCATACCATGAAGAAATCAAAAGGTATCAGAGAATCCCAACCATGAAGAAATCAAAAGGTATGAGATAATCCCAACCATGAAGAAATCAAATAGTATGACAGAATCCCAACCATGATGAAATCAAAAGGTAAGACAGAATTCGTACCATGAAGAAATCAGATGGTATGACAGAATCCCAACCACGAAGAAATCAAACAGTATGACAGAATCCCAACCATGAAGAAATCAAACAATATGACAGAATCCCAACCATGAAGAAATCAAACAATATGACAGAATCCCAACCATGAAGAAATCAAAGAATATGACAGAATCCCAACCATGAAAAAATCAAACAATATGACAGAATCCCAACCATGAAGAAATCAAAAGTTATGAGAGAATCCCAACTATGAAGAAATCAAATGGTATGAAAGAATCCAAACCAAGAAGAAATCAAACGGTATGACAGAATCTCTACCATGAAGAATTCAAACGGTATGACAAGAAGAAGAAAGTTAGAGACAGATATGAATAATGTGGGGGAGGATATGGAGGGAGCTGAAAGAGATAGCAAAGGATAGGACAGCTTGGCGGGAGATGGTTGACAGCCTAGGCTCCACTGGGGGATACAGGAAGGAAGGAGGAAGAGAAGAAGTAGCAGACACCATGTAGCAACTGCTTGGGCAAGCAACCTTTAATCATCAGTCAGGACAACCCTCTGATCAGACGCTGGCAATGGTAAACATGCTGTAACTTTAGCTTCATTGCTTTGTTCTTTGTTAACATGAGCTTCTGTCACAACCCACTGTATCACAGCCCATACTGTCACAACCCAGACTGTCACAACTCACTGTATCACAGCCCATACTGTCATAACCCACTATACACAACCCAGACTGTCACAAACCACTGTATTACAGCTCATACTGTCACAACTAAGACTGCCACAACCCACTGTATCACAGCCGATACTGTCCCAGCCCACTGTATCACAGCCCATACTGTCACAACCCACTGTATCACAGCCCATACTATCACAATCCACTGTATCACAACCCACTGTATAACAGCCCATTATGTCAAAACTCACTGTAGCACACGTTACTAAGTCAGAGCCATTGTATTACCACCTGCTGTACAACCTATGGTATCATAACCCAATGTGCTACAGCATCCTAAGACACAGCCCACTGTATCATAACCCACTGTGTTACAGCATCCTAGGACACAGCCCACTGTATCATAACCCACTGTGTTACAGCATCCTAAGACAGCCCATTGTATCATAACCCACTGTGCTACAGCATCCTAAGACACAGCCCACTGTATCATAACCCACTGTGTTACAGTATCCTAAGACACAGCCCACTGTATCATAAACCACTGTGTTACAGCATCCTAAGACACAGCCCACTGTATCATAACCCACTTTGTTACAGAATCCTAAGACACAGCCCACTATATCATAACCCACTTTGTGACAGCATCCTAAGACACAGCCCACTGTATCATAACCCACTGTGTTACAGCATCCTAAGACACAGCATATTATATCATAACCCACACAGCCCACTGTATCATAACCCACTTTGTTACAGCATACTAAGACACAGCCCACTGTATCATAACCCACTGTTTTACAGCATCCTAAGACACAGCCCACTGTATCATAACCCACTGTTTTACAGCATCCTAAGACACAGCCCACTGTATCATAACCCACTGTGTTACAGCATCCTAAGACACAGCCCATTGTATCATAACCCACTGTGTTACAGCATCCTAAGATACAGTCTATTGTATCATAACCCACTGTGTTACAGCATCCTAAGACACAGCCCATTGTATCATAACCCACTGTGTTAACAGCACATAAGACACAGCCCACTGTATCATAACCCACTGTGTTACAGCATCCTATGACAGCCCACTGTATCATAACCCACTGTGTTACAGCATCCTAAGACACAGCCCATTGTATCATAACCCACTGTGTTACAGCATCCTAAGACACAGCCCACTGTATCATAACCCACTGTGTTACAGCATCCTAAGACACAGCCCACTGTATCATAACCCACTATGTTACAGCATCCTAAGACACAGCCTACTGTATCATAACCCAATGTGTTACAGCATCCTAAGACACAGCCCACTGTATCATAACCCACTGTGTTACAGCATCCTAAGACAGCCCATTGTATCATAACACACTGTGTCACAGCATCCTAAGACACAGCCCACTGTATCATAACCCACTGTGTTACAGCATCCTAAGACACAGCCCACTGTATCATAACCCACTGTGTTACAGCATCCTAAGACACAGCCCAGTGTATCATAACCCACTGTGTTACAGCATCCTAAGACACAGTCCACTGTATCATAACACACTGTGTTACAGCATCCTAAGACACAACCCAATGTATCATAACCCACTGTGTTTCAGCATCCTAAGACAGCCCATTGTATCATAACCCACTGTGTCACAGCATCCTAAGACACAGCCCACTGTATCATAACCCACTGTGTTACAGCATCCTAAGACACAGCCCACTGTATCATAACCCACTGTTTTACAGCATCCTAAGACACAGCCCATTGTATCATAACCCACTGTGTTACAGCATCCTAAGACACAGCCCATCGTATCATAACCCACTGTGTTACAGCATCCTAAGACACAGCCCACTGTATCATAACCCAATGTGTTACAGCATCCTATGACAGCCCACTGTATCATAACCCACTGTGTTACAGCATCCTAAGGCACAGTCCACTGTATCATAACCCACTGTGTTACAGCATCCTATGACACAGCCCACTGTATCATAACCCACTGTGTTACAGCATCCTAAGACACAGCCCATTGTATCATAACCCACTGTGTTACAGCATCCTAAGACAGCCCATAGTATCATAACCCACTGGGTTACAGCATCCTAAGACACAGCCCACTGTATCGTAACCCACTGTGTTACAGCATCCTACAACAGCCCACTGTATCATAACCCACTGTGTTACAGCATCCTAAGACACAGCCCATTGTAGCATAACCCACTGTTACAGCATCCTAAGAAACAGCCCATTGTATCATAACCCACTGTGTTACAGCATCCTAAGACACAGCCCACTGTATCATAACCCACTGTGTTACAGCATCCTAAGACAGCCCATTGTATCATAACCCACTGTGTTACAGCATCCTAAGACAGCCCATTGTAGCATAACCCACTGTGTTACAGCATCCTAAGACACAGCCCATTGTATCATAACCCACTGCGTTACAGCATCCTAAGACACAGCCCACTGTATCATAACCCACTGTGTTACAGCATCCTAAGACAGCCCATTGTATCATAACCCACTGTGTCACAACCTATTAAATCCAGCTCACTGTACAATGATCCCCAATGTTATAACGCACTGTATAATAATCTTTTAAGTCACAGCCCATATTACTCCAACCCATTGTATCACAACCCATTTTACCACAACCCACTGTATCATAACCCACTGTATCACTTCCAACTAAATCAATGCCTACTGGATATTGAATAATTTATAATAATATATATAATATAATAATAACAATTGCCTCCCCCACCCCCACAGTGTTTCTTTGGCTTTGGCAACTGTTTCTGTGTGACTGTGTGTGTGTGTGTGTCTCATCATCATGAGTTTTCTGGGAACTGGCAGCAGCTGTCCACGACAAGCAGAGTAGCGTTGCTTTTCTGCAGCATCATGGCATCTGACATTCTGCTAGACGCTGTTCTCATAATCATGTCATGGTGCTATCGCTGACTGAGCGTCAGGACAGATGGAGATATGCTGACGATATTCACCATGTATATCGGCAGGACATCCCGCTGAGACAAGGCACATGGCTGCAAGGCCCTCGTGTCTCCCCCTAAAGACAGATCATTCTTTTCATATACTGCTGGTCTCAAGAGTTGACAAGCATTTCCATTTTGCCAGTTACAGTTGGGGATGTTGACCCTACCACCGGTGCACATACTCAATGCATCGAGCGCATGTGGAGAACGGCCAAGGAGAGAAACAAGAGGCAGAATGGAACATGCACACACAGGCATCTGCTAGAATCCTACATGTGCAAATTCATATGGCTGCGTCGACAGACTAAATGCACTGGTCTCGATGTGTTTATTAACACCATTCTTGCGGACATTGTTCGATTCTGGCCACCACCGCAAGAATAGCGGCACCACCGCCACATAGAACATTGCACACCGATAGAATTGTGCACCGAGCTACGGCGCAACACAGAGAAACCCTGGATGTGACATCATACACTGGGATTCCGTTTGTTTGGGGTGAATTAACAGAAAAGTACCATAAAATATAGAACTAAGAAACTCGAAGCATGTGAATAAAGTGTAATGATCGAAGCATATTACTGTCAGCTTGGACCAGAATTATCAGGACATACAAAGTACTGTAGGACGGTAACGTAAACAAACATGGATGCCTGGTAACAGTAAGTGTACAGAAACGAAAGTTAACAATTCTTGAACTCACCTGGGGACACAATTATTTGTAGGGATCATTATCTGTATTGGGGATACAAGTTCTGGAAAATTATTCTTGATATTTAAACAGGACTAATGTAATGTAAAAGTAAAACGGGATGCCAGAAGAACGGACAGAAGTAAGAAGAAAGGTGATTCGTTAAAAATTACCGAGAATTCGGCAGAATTAAACTCGCAACAGTGAACATTCCTATTTAAATTAACCACCTTCTTAGAATTCTTAATGGCTCAAACTAAAATTGACTAGTGAGCAGACTGTGACATGTTTGTTACTTCCCGCAATTCTATTGCGAATATAACATTTCTCTATTCGCAATAGAATTGCGAATATAATTTTTCTCTATTGTGAATAGAGCTTTCCATCTTAAATTGGGCACGTAGGCCCGTCTTACATTCAGCCCTTCCAATCACTCATCATTCGTAATATATGGGTAATAATATGGGGAGGACATGACGTGAGCTGGGGGAGATGGCAAAAGATAGCAGAGCTTGGGGTGAGTTGGTTTAGGGCATAATGATCCCCTGGGGGAGATGGCAAAAGATAGCAGAGCTTGGGGTGAGTTGGTTTAGGGCATAATGATCCCCTGGGGGAGATGGCAAAAGATAGCAGAGCTTGGGGTGAGTTGGTTTAGGGCATAATGATCCCCTGGGGGAGATGGCAAAAGATAGCAGAGCTTGGGGTGAGTTGGTTTAGGGCATAATGATCCCCTGGGGGAGATGGCAAAAGATAGCAGAGCTTGGGGTGAGTTGGTTTAGGGCATAATGATCCCCTGGGGGAGATGGCAAAAGATAGCAGAGCTTGAGGTGAGTTGGTTTAGGGCATAATGATCCCCTGGGGGATAAAGAGCAGAAGCAGCAACAACATGCGAAGAAGAAGAAGAAGAAGAAGAAGAAGAAGAAGAAGAAGAAGAAGAAGAAGAAGAAGAAGAAGAAGAAGAAGAAGAAGAAGAAATAGTTGCAGTACTGTCCACTGGTGTTGGCGATCATGCCTTTCCACTCCAGTGGAACGTATCACAACATTTCAGATGCTATCTTATCTTCCCATGACCTGATACAAAGCCATCACATCCATCAGTTATCTTCTCGGGGTTCCTTCCTATATCTCTTGTTTATTAATCTCACCAGTTGTCACAACATATTTCAGTTTTTCGCTTGTCATAATATAACCGAGAATATTGACTGAAATGACTGTCTCAGTTATAATACAATAATAATATTTAAAAAAAGAAACCAAAACAGAGCTGTTGTGGACGTTTGTAACTAACCAAAACAGAGCTGTTGTGGGCGTTTGTATAACTGTTTCAAATAACACTGGCATATGCATTCTAGGCTGATGGTTGATAAAAATGCCTACCTAGAATCCGGAAGAGCGATTTTCTTGCTAGCCCTGGCAGCAGGCGTCGATTTACTCTTCTCCATAGCCATCAGGTAGCTCACATCGGCAAGAACAGCCTCCAGATCCGCCATTTTCACAGACTTGTCTACAGACCTAGCACTTCTGCGGGGTATCACTTAAACACAACCACTTTCCTCACTTATCCAAATCATCAACGATCTCTAACGGCCCCGCGTCCTTCCATGAGTAAATCCACAGCAAGTTTATCCATAATATTTGTGGAAATAAAGCGTATATAAGTTAGAATCCAGCGAATAAAGCGGCCACTTCTGCTCAAACACAGCGGACACACAACATGTAAATATTAATTAGTTGTTTTGCAAAGGCGTATGGGAAACGTGGCTTGGAATGCTGAACAACTACCGCCATTGGACGGAATATTTTTTATTTAATCGATATTCTTGTCTTCGTTTCAAATAGAATACTCTGTTTATTCTAACCTTTCTTATTATTGCTTAAAATTGTAAAAATATTGTTAATTGTTCTTACTATTCTGAACATTATTATTTTGGTGTTATTTAAAAGAGAAGAAGTAATTAAATAGACTGGTAAAATATGCGCCTGCTAAACCAACTACGCAGTTTGAAATTTAAATCGCCAATTATAATTAATATATATACAAATTTGTCTTTTTTGAGTTTCATTACACTAATTGCATTTATTTTTCTTTGTGGCTTAAAATGTAATTACTCATAAATTAAATTTAAGCTACTACTTATGTGACTGTCCGTCTAATCCATGTTTTCTTAGTGTCAAAGGTCACAGAATATAAACAAGGGCAATGTTTTGGTCTGGGCCTCAAAGATAAACAATAACAAACCGTTTCGAACAATAACAAACCTTTTCGATCTCTTTGTTCCAGCCAGCTATTGCATTAACTCATTTTATGCCAAGAAATGCATTCATTTGTTATTCTATACATGATAGCATACTCTTCTTAACAACTGTTTCTGTGCTCTATAAACATTATTCCATACAGTGCACAAATTTCTTAACTCTTTCCTGTCCGATATTGGTTATTCCAAACATCTCATACTTTTCTTAACTATTGCCTATCTGATACTGCTTATCACATAAGTTTGTTATCTCTTGCTGTGTCCAACATTGGTTTATTCCACAGCGCATACTTCGTTAACTCTTTTTGCGCCTGACAAGTGTCATTCATTATGTAGGAGAAATGGGGGAGGCCAGACAGCAGTGGTATGCAGGGACTCAAGGAAGAATAGGCAACCCACACAGAACTGGTGTCGTCGACCGCTACACGCTGAGGGAGACACTGAAGAGGGGTTGGAACATTTATTGGCTGAATAGGTCGATGTGCAATGAGGACTATCCGACGACAAACTAGATAACTAACTATACCACACTTTTCTTAACTCTTTTTGGGCAACAGTTAATGCTTCAAAACGTCTATGTCAGGAGTTAAATAATTACTACATGTTTCAGTATACGATAAAGGGAAATATGTAAATCTTAATCATTTTCATTTTTGCTTTATGTTAAATTATGTTGGTCAGTGTTGTTTATTTGTCCTCTCTGACAAAGGCTTTAGCCGCAACCTCCAGTCTGTTACTTGTTATCGTGTTCTAGTAAAGCGTATTACCGTCTGCTTCACGTTGTTTTGGTGATTCATTCATTGCGTTAAATAGCTTTGAACGTTTAAAATCAGAAACTTTTCCCACGCGTTGTTGCTGCATTCAAATAAGGGATCTCTTTTTTTTCCAGTTTCAGACTCGGATTGCCAGATTGTGTAACCGACATCCTGGGACATTTCTCTGAAGCATGAGAAGAATCAGAGGTCAGGGTTTAACACGCCCGCGCTTAAAATTCTCGTGCGTTGACAGCGGGGTAGTGGGTTAACGCCACACATCGGTCGGTGTGGCTTAAATGTTGACTTCTCGTTCAGAAAGGAATGACAAACTAGATGAGTTGTTGAGCTGAGCTAAGAACTGACATCACTGCACTCAGGACATTCTCATACTCGCTCCGTCCCCTCGTTCAACAGCCAACGAAGTGTCACACTACTAACCGTCCCCACCTATCTGATTGGAAGTTCTCCTGGTCTTCCCTCAATTGTGTAACCGACATCCGTAAAACTGCCTAGAAACTAAACCTAGGGCATGCAACTTTTTACAAAGTAAACAAATAAGAAGAATCAGAGATATATTATAATTATTACACAAATGAGTACAGTGGCTATGTGTGATATTTTACGGCATGACAGCACACAGTTAAATGTGACATTGTCACTATTTTACACAAAAGCTGCCCAGTCTCTCTAAAGTGCTTGCAAAGTACATCTTCTATTTTGTGTGTTACGCTTCCTACATGGTCTGTTTGTCCGCTCTTCAATCGAAATGTAAGATTTTCAGTTTCACACTCTACTTCGTGATCAACGCTTCCTCATTTTATGACAGGCCACACTTCTAAATATTGTTTATTGAATGAACACCTTCTCTTTGGTATTTTTTTTAAACCGTTAATACGATTAAGACATCTAAAAATTATTTTCAAAAATCATCATCATCATCATCTGATACTTTTGCTGTCAGTCGTCATTGGGAGTACTAGTTCACGTTCCGGCGCCCGATAATGTCATTCCGTGTGATTGTACAGTGTTTGATGTCGTCAATCCATGTTCTTCTAGGGCGTCCTCTTGCTCTCGTAACAGATTTTTTTTTAATCTGTGGCCAGTGTTGGTAGTTGATTTTGTTGCATTCTAACGAGATGGCCAAGCCATTTGATCTTCTGTTTTTCAATATATAATGGCACAAGGTATTGATCCCACTGTCTGTCTGATAACACCATTTCTTATTCTGTTTCTGATAGTTAACTGATTCAGCGCCAAACAAAAAGAAGATTTTGACCAAACAAGGTACACAATCAAATGAACAAGTGATATAATACAAATTTATGTTCACAGAGCAATGAAATTGCCTAAGATACCACGAAATAACAGAAGTAACACGATGACCCTAGCGTGGCAATGTTCAAATGGGAGGTCACATATATGATCAGTCCGGTTTTCAACAATAAAACAGAATTTTAAAAAAAAACGTTTAATTTCACTAGACACAATGAAGACGATGTTAAATGCTTGCAGTTACCTTACAGCTAATTATGTACAGGTCATAACAGACAGAAACCGACAAACAATACTAGCCATGGCGACAATGAAAGTGAAACTAATGGTTTTGCGCGTGTGGACATTTGGAGTTTTCAAATTAGACACTTCTACCAACTGAAACGGGGGGAGGGGGAGGGGAATTACTTTATCCTAGACTCAATTTCTTTCATGAATCATGGAGGTAATTGAAGGAAAGGTGCTAGTTACAGGCTTTGGAACTCCACCCCACGACGCCTACAGACATAAGTGGAAGACAGCAACAACATCCACTGAAAATCGAGAACGAGTTTCATTAAATTAAATTTATCATTTGATAGTGGGGAAACCGGGACAAACGAGCGTCCATAAAACATGTTTCGGGACAGTGAATTGTTTCATAAAAAAAACCGGGACGTCTGGCAACCTTAATCTTTCAAAATTGTTCGACATACAAATTGTAGTGAGACTTTACAAACACCGTGTATAATGGAGTTCTGTCTGTCATATTGTTGGAATGTTTATACTGATTATCATCTTCTATGAAAGGAGTTTACTTTTAACCTTTGATTAATAACGTCTAATATTCCATATTACACTTCCAATACATATACTACTTTTATTATTTCTTTACTTATTCAGTCATGGAGATTTGGTCGCAAGAGACGAGCAATATCTCCGGCGGGCCTATTCTCGCTGGTCGCGGGATCCACAGTCAGGCAGGAAGTCTGACGGTAGTACATGCTTACATTGGTCCGGGCACTTATGAATGAGAGGTGTACGCCTCATACAGGTCCAGACACTTGCTTAAAGGCCCTCTGCTGCGGGATATGGCTGAACGCCTCTAAGCCAAGTCCCACGGTTGTGAGGATCTGGCCACCACTCACGTCCTGCTCTTGGAGGTGAGACTCACCTCTGGCTCTTAGAGGTTTGATGCTGAGCCGCCAGCGTCTGCAGCCTACCTTGTTCCAGACGTAAAGGTTGTCCTTTCCTCTGGAGTAAACAAGGCAAATCCGAGAGTGGGAACATGCTGCTTTGGCAACAGATGTTCTCTGAATCCATGCCCAGGTATTGTGCGGTGGGATTTTGGCCAAACTCCAGTCCACATACTTTCGTCTGTCAAGACGGCAAGGTGCCACTCACATATAAATATGATCTACGTCCTTTTATCTCTACTTCTTTCCACACTTCTGTGAGTCTCAGCCAATACCCGTTGATTCGGTGCTAGTGTTATTTCAGTATCTTTAATTGCCCCACCAGTAACTTACATGTATGTGTACTTTGTACCAAAAAGAAAAAACAGTGTATGCCCGTTATGTCACATTGGCTTTTAAAGGGATGCCTTCACTTTTACGATAAGGCCAGGGGTTTCCGAAACCTCTAAGATGCGGCCAAGGTGTTTCAATCTTAGTATAGCGTGTATAGTCGCCCTAGAGTAACGGTTAGACCCACGCCTAGAGTAATGATGGGCTTTCATGTCGATCCAGTCTAAGATGGATGCATGGAAATTCTTGGGAAGTAAAGGCGTTACTTCATTTTTAAATCACCACAAACAACCACGTAGTTATTTTTAGCACTGACCTAGATCTGGTGGGATCGTCGATTTTCAGAATAGGGATATCGGGATTCATTTCGTGGTCGGCCGACACGTGTGTTTGCAGCAAGATGTAACCAAAATGTCATTGTCTATACAAACTGGCCCCCAGATACATCAAAGATGAGAGCAGACAGAAAGGACATACTCAAGATAAGACGAGTAGCACAAGATATGGATACACACTCCGGCGATAGTGAGGGCCCTCCGGGCCCAGAACCATTTATTGCATCCATCGATCGGTCTAGCAGTCCACAACCCACTCAACCGGAAGTTATCGACAACACATTCAATTTATATGATTCTTTATTGCACACAGTTTTTCACGTCACACACATAACCCTCCCACCATACACAAGTTGCACAGTAAAGCAATACACCTCTACACCCACTGTAGAATCTCCCTAATGTCACACGATTTCCCGGGAACTCCCGAGATTCCTTTGTTTGCGATGAATTAAAAATGAAGTAGGTAAAGGCGGCCGGCATAATACCAGTCACATCACATATTGAGCGTCGTTTAGTCTATAAACAATATATGGATATAGCACTGTGTGCCAAACGCGCATTACGAATGTGAAGGGACCACAAGAAGTAGTTTCAAAAAATCACCCAGATTATCAGACTTCACTAAGGGCGTCTCGAGACGGAGTAGTTAAGACTATGTCACACGTCGTTCTTGATGATAATATCACGAAGGTCTTACGATGATATGTTCGTGATATAGTCGTGCGTGTGATGGTCGTTGTCTAGGTAACGATGCTTCTGGTGTGTCAATCGAGCTATCTAACTGTCTCTTAATCCAACTCACCCCAGCAGTGCACCTTCACCAGTCATTAAACAAGATTGAGTTGGCGCACATAATCCTTTATTACAGAAAGAACACGGACAGACTGAACATGTTTATACATCCAGAAACAATGTAATCCATAGAATATAAATATCCTCCTCACAATTTAACCAGCATACATCACTGTCTTCTCGCGGCCTGCTGAATCTCAAATTCACAAGACATTTAGTCCAGCTACTATCCACGGCTGGATCTCCCACAATACGACCCACCCACTGGGTCGGAGCCTCTGCTCTCTATGTAACCCACTCTGGGTTTTAGGACTGCCTTCACAGCTCGGAGAATCACACAACACCGTTCTCCGTCGACTACCGACTCGTTCGGTATCTAAAACTCAACTCCCTGAAGTCCCTTGACTTCAACACACAAATACCCTATCTCTCGCCCCATCCACCCTAGGGGTTTTTCTCTACCCTCACTATTTTATTTCTCAGGACTGGCTGTTTTCTCATAGCCAGGTCAGTCACTTTACTGTCTCCCACTTTCATCTCCATTCTTTCTCATGCCCGGTCACTCAACTCATTGTCAATGACCCAGGCTTATGTCAGACTACATAGACTCTGGTTTAACATATGCTACTACAGTGGTTCTCAACCTTTTTTTGGCCCGTGCCCCCCTTCACCCTATTTTCAGAATGTCATTTCGCCCTTTTATATTTCCTACCTAAAAATCCCCCACCCCTGCACAGTTTACGTAAAAATGGAAGGTAAATTTAATAGAATATACTAAAACAAGTCTAGACATCCACATAAAACGTGATTTGTGGGTCTACTTACGTTATAAAATGAATTTTAGAAGGATGAGACGTACATAACTGTAAAGTATGAAGGGAAAAAACAATATCAAGTAATCGGTTCTTGTATTAACGCGATCTTGAAATGGTCTTCATCCCCCCCCCCCGGAAACCCTAAAATTCCCCCCTGGGGGGGGGGGGGGAATTCCCCACCGGTTGAGAACCACTGTGCTACTACAACAGCCTGCATGTGAATGGAAGTCAAGGCTGTGACGTCATCTTTCTCACGATTGGAGGGCAGCCACTGCCAGACATGTTGGGTTTGTAACGGACAGTGTTTCGGAAAATGGAAACTGCAATGTATGAGTGAGGTGGATAGCATCGCTCCACAGGTCGAAGATTTCGAACACATCATGGACTTTTGCTCACGGCATCCAGGTGTGCGGGGCAATGAACAGGCTGATAAATTAGTTGCTGCTGTCCCTCTCGGTGGAGATACTTTATGATAAATTTGATGTGGTGAAGGATCTCTGGAATTCAGGGGTAGGGTGCAGCTGAACAGATGGAGTATGTCTCTGTCTGAACAAACTAGCTCAGTATAGTATGAGTTGATGATCTGGACGATACTAAAGTGTAGAGGAAGAGCCAGGGGAACTTTTATTCAGTTTACTATAGGAATAATGAATAGCCAGCATGGAAACCTCTTTGCTGGCTTTTGAAGAGATGGACAGAGTATGTGATGAAATGTCCCTTGTGCATGATGTCGATTCTTAAATTCAGTATTTCTACAAGGTATCTGTGTGTTGAATATGTTGGGGGGCTCAGTTATAAGTCGATCGCAAACAATGAGCTTTAGTTTTAACATTATCGTCATGTGACACGTGCCCTACCAACTGGCGTAGGCGTTCATGTCTCTCCACAGATCGCGGTCCTTGGTGATCTGGAGCCACTCTGCTGAATATATTCCTCCATGCCGCCGTCTATGTCCATCCAGCATTATTTCTCTTGACCTGCCTCTGCCTCTCTTCCCCTTGATCTTTCCAGTCATCAAGATGTTCTCAAATGACTCTCTTCTCATCAGTTGACCAAAGAATGTTGTTTGTCTCTTTCTTAACGTTGTTAATAATGTTCTAATATCATTTAATTCAGCCTTTCACTTCCAAGCAATCGTTGTTAGTTACTCTGTCAGTCCAATGCATTCGCATCATTCGTCTCAGCAAAGACATTTTCGTTGCTTCCGAGCTCTTCCTAATTTGTTCATTTATGTTTCATGATTCACTGCCATACAGCAAAACAGGTTTTATATAACATTTCAACACTCTATTTCTAACATTTGATGATAGTGTCTTATTGCATAAGATACTATTAATTTTCTTAAATTCAGCTTTTGTTTGCATTATTCTGCTCTTAATCTCTGTCTTTCATCTTCCATGTGAAGATTTAATTACCCTAAGTATTTAAATTTATCAACTTGGTTAAACATTTTCCCTTCTGTTGTTATCTCACAGTTTAGTGTCATCTTTTTCTTTGATATAACAATTGTTTATGTTTTCGTGATCAATCAATCAAGGGCCGTCTCCAGGATGAAGGTTGGCTGCAATGGATCTCCAAAACTGTCTGTCTCTCGCCCTGACTGTACATTCTGTCTGACTGCTGTTCGTCCATCTCTTGATGTTATCTTCCCACTTGTATCGCTGTCTACCTTTTACTCGCTAATCTTCAAACTTACCCTCCAGTATAATTTTTATAAGAGTTTATGTCTTTTAACGTAGCTCAAATGTTTCACGGGCCTATTTTTTTATTTCTTTCAGCAACTCTCTTTCCATTCCCATTAAAAGAATGTCCCTTTTTTCATTTTTTCTTTTTTTGCACTTTCAGTTACTTCAATGTCCTATAGTTTTAAATTATTGACATTTTCCGCCATCAATGTTGTTTAATCTGTACAGCGAGAATGCTTATATTACAACCTCCAGCTCATATTCCAGACCTTTCTTTGATCTTTCTCATTATTAACTCGCTATATAAAGAGAGAAGTAATCAGGCGGCAACACACATCCTTGTCTTCCTTGCTTCATCTGTTCAAAAATTGTCATATTCATTTTCCATTTTAATTGAATTGAATTTGCTTCAGTGTGCTATTACACAATTATAATCCGAAAATGACTCACAAAAAGTGCTTTGAAAAAAGAAAACAGAAAACCGTCTGAGTTAGTTCAACAAGGTTGTTGAGTTGAGTTGAGTTAAGAACCGACACCACTGCACTCAGGACATTCCCATACGTGCTCAGTCCCCCCGTTCAACAAGGTCAAATCACGGAAAATGTGTGAACATATTGCTATGACAAAATTTCAAATTTTGAAAACCTACACACACAAGAAGTCACAGAATACAAAGAGCTTGCATATTTGCTATTGCAACATATGGGTGCGGACATTAGATGTTTAAGAAATCACATGAAAAGCATATGTCCGCTATTGAATATGAATGTTACAAATGTAAGTTTACATATCCTTTACAGCACGTCGCAGTCAACACGAGCAGCTTTGGCTTTTTGTGATTTCTTGGCAAGTTTACGTGCTATTGTTTTCTGAACGATCAGTTCTCAAATCGTTCTAGGAAAACCAGCGCAAGGCGAACTAAACTTTGACTTTTCACTTGATGCAATGCGGAGCATTTTGTGTGATAGCCACTGACACAGGAATGGAGCATAATGGGGCCACCCTTTGCCGTGAAGTTGGAACCGCTACTAAATAACTAACAGGACAAGAAAGTGTATGATGATAATGATGATGTTAAGTTAGTTCCATGTCTTCTACAGGAAATCGCAATCAACCCCGACAATGTTAGCTGTTTGTGATTTTGTTGGTAATGTTACGTTCAGAAGTTTACCATAGCTTTCTGAATTACCTTGATTGATTGATAGATTGATTGATTGATTGATTGATTTATGAACCGACATCACAGCATTCGGGGCATGCCCATAAACGCTCCTCCCCCATCCTCAGCAGCCAGCAAAGAGTTCCAAGACCAATAGTACCAATACTAATAGTTAGCAATCTGATTATATGTCCGTCTCGCCTTTCCTCTGAGCGTCGGCCAGATCCCCTCGTCACTCCTCGCTGTCTCATTCTTGCCAGACCATGGTAATCCATTTGCTCCTCCGAGGTATACACGTGCTCCCACAAGGCAGCAACCACGTCTGCCTTGTTTCTGAATTACCGTTAAACATTAACGCAAAGAGGCCTGCTTCCAATTCGTCTGATCCCCGGTATGTAGGATTGTAAAACTCGTATGATAGCCCTTAGCCACAATCACCATCAATGATGATTACACAAATATATTTACGTCACCAATGGTTCTGTCATATGCACACAGTTACATTTGCGTCAGTACTTCAGAGTTCGTGCAGTTTATTAACATTCTCTTTATGTGAGGTACCCTTAAACAATGAGGGATATTCTTTGAAAACCAAACCAAATCAGTAATATTCCTAGACAATCCGGGGAAGGTTAACCTGACCAATAAATGCCGAGAAAGTTAACCCAGTCAATAAATGCCCGCCGGAGTAAATTAGCCCAGTCAATAAATGCCCGCCGGAGTAATTTAACCCAGTCAATAAATTCCAGGAAAGTTAACTCATTTTAAGTAAACCCGGTCAATAAATATTAAAAAGTTAATCAGGAAGGCTGACCCGGTTAACGAATATCGCGAATTTTAACCGGTCAGCAATAGGAGATTCAAAACAATGTTTTCCAGTAGTGAATTTGAATAACTAAGACACAAATAATAGATTGCACAATTTATTGCCTGGCAGAAATCATATAATACAAACCGAAGCAATAAGAATATATAATATAGGAAATATAAGAAAGGCTTATCCATCTGGGAGATTAACGCCCGTCGAGAAATCCCGGGAAGGTCGAATCGGCCAACAAGTTACGGAAGTCACAACAGGTCAACAAAAATCGGTCCCGGTCAACAAATGTTGGGAAGAACAACCAGGCCATTAAATGCTTGGAAATGTGATCTGGTCAACAAATGCCGAAAAGTAAACCCGGCCAAGAAATGATGGGAAGGAGAACCAGGCCAATAAATGTCAGGAAAGTAATCCGGTCAACAAATATCGAAAAGTTAACCCGGTCAAGAAATGATGGAAAGATTAACCCGATCCAAAAATACTGGGAAGGTTAACCTGGTCGATAATTGGCGGGAAGGTTAACCTAGTCAATAGATACTTAGAAGAATAGCCAGGTCAATAAATGCCGGGAAGCTAACCCGGTCAACAAATGTCGGGAGTTCTAATGCGGTCAACAATTACCGGAACATGACCTGTTCAACAAACGTATGGAAGAATTGAAATGTGCCGCCTGAAAGTCGTAAATATCGTAGCTCTGCTGTAAACAGTAACTGCCTATAATAATAATAATAATAATAATAATAATAATAATAATAATAATAATAATAATAATAATAATAATAATAATAATAATAATGATAATGATATTTAAATATTGAGCACAACCCACTACTGGCAACGCCGATCGCATTCTGGCATGACCCTAAGGCCTATCCACGTCAATATGGAAGCACTATACTCGAGTTTCGCCCTCATTTGAGCTCGTCAGTAGTGCATATCCCTGACCGGATCCGGAAACAGTCCCGGATCACGCGTACGAAGCGGGTGTGTAACCACGCAGCACACACTGGACACACCAAATTATCACAACAGAACATCACAACGCTACCCATCGTAGGCTATGCTCAAGATTGCCCAATCGCCGCGACCGACGTCCGTCAATCGATGGGACCCGAACGATCAGGACTTCTCACTGGCAAGGAACACCAGGCCTCCTAAATCCAGTGAGCAATAATCAATTGATAATGTGGTTGTTTCGGGATTTGAAATTTAAATATTGAGCACAACCCACTACTGGCAACGCCGATCGCATTCTGGCATGACCCTAAGGCCTATCCACGTCAATATGGAAGCACTATACTCGAGTTTCGCCCTCATTTGAGCTCGTCAGTAGTGCATATCCCTGACCGGATCCGGAAACAGTCCCGGATCACGCGTGCGAAGCGGGTGTGTAACCACGCAGCACACACTGGACACACCAAATTATCACAACAGAACATCACAACGCTACCCATCGTAGGCTATGCTCAAGATTGCCCAATCGCCGCGACCGACGTCCGTCAATCGATGGGACCCGAACGATCAGGACTTCTCACTGGCAAGGAACACCAGGCCTCCTAAATCCAGTGAGCAATAATCAATTGATAATGTGGTTGTTTCGGGATTTGAAATTTAAATATTGAGCACAACCCACTACTGGCAACGCCGATCGCATTCTGGCATGACCCTAAGGCCTATCCACGTCAATATGGAAGCACTATACTCGAGTTTCGCCCTCATTTGAGCTCGTCAGTAGTGCATATCCCTGACCGGATCCGGAAACAGTCCCGGATCACGCGTGCGAAGCGGGTGTGTAACCACGCAGCACACACTGGACACACCAAATTATCACAACAGAACATCACAACGCTACCCATCGTAGGCTATGCTCAAGATTGCCCAATCGCCGCGACCGACGTCCGTCAATCGATGGGACCCGAACGATCAGGACTTCTCACTGGCAAGGAACACCAGGCCTCCTAAATCCAGTGAGCAATAATCAATTGATAATGTGGTTGTTTCGGGATTTGAAATTTAAATATTGAGCACAACCCACTACTGGCAACGCCGATCGCATTCTGGCATGACCCTAAGGCCTATCCACGTCAATATGGAAGCACTATACTCGAGTTTCGCCCTCATTTGAGCTCGTCAGTAGTGCATATCCCTGACCGGATCCGGAAACAGTCCCGGATCACGCGTGCGAAGCGGGTGTGTAACCACGCAGCACACACTGGACACACCAAATTATCACAACAGAACATCACAACGCTACCCATCGTAGGCTATGCTCAAGATTGCCCAATCGCCGCGACCGACGTCCGTCAATCGATGGGACCCGAACGATCAGGACTTCTCACTGGCAAGGAACACCAGGCCTCCTAAATCCAGTGAGCAATAATCAATTGATAATGTGGTTGTTTCGGGATTTGAAATTTAAATATTGAGCACAACCCACTACTGGCAACGCCGATCGCATTCTGGCATGACCCTAAGGCCTATCCACGTCAATATGGAAGCACTATACTCGAGTTTCGCCCTCATTTGAGCTCGTCAGTAGTGCATATCCCTGACCGGATCCGGAAACAGTCCCGGATCACGCGTGCGAAGCGGGTGTGTAACCACGCAGCACACACTGGACACACCAAATTATCACAACAGAACATCACAACGCTACCCATCGTAGGCTATGCTCAAGATTGCCCAATCGCCGCGACCGACGTCCGTCAATCGATGGGACCCGAACGATCAGGACTTCTCACTGGCAAGGAACACCAGGCCTCCTAAATCCAGTGAGCAATAATCAATTGATAATGTGGTTGTTTCGGGATTTGAAATTTAAATATTGAGCACAACCCACTACTGGCAACGCCGATCGCATTCTGGCATGACCCTAAGGCCTATCCACGTCAATATGGAAGCACTATACTCGAGTTTCGCCCTCATTTGAGCTCGTCAGTAGTGCATATCCCTGACCGGATCCGGAAACAGTCCCGGATCACGCGTGCGAAGCGGGTGTGTAACCACGCAGCACACACTGGACACACCAAATTATCACAACAGAACATCACAACGCTACCCACAACGCTACCCATCGTAGGCTATGCTCAAGATTGCCCAATCGCCGCGACCGACGTCCGTCAATCGATGTCCAGTGTGTGCTGCGTGGTTACACACCCGCTTCGCACGCGTGATCCGGGACTGTTTCCGGATCCGGTCAGGGATATGCACTACTGACGAGCTCAAATGAGGGCGAAACTCGAGTATAGTGCTTCCATATTGACGTGGATAGGCCTTAGGGTCATGCCAGAATGCGATCGGCGTTGCCAGTAGTGGGTTGTGCTCAATATTTAAATTTCAAATCCCGAAACAACCACATTATCAATTGATTATTGCTCACTGGATTTAGGAGGCCTGGTGTTCCTTGCCAGTGAGAAGTCCTGATCGTTCGGGTCCCATCGATTGACGGACGTCGGTCGCGGCGATTGGGCAATCTTGAGCATAGCCTACGATGGGTAGCGTTGTGATGTTCTGTTGTGATAATTTGGTGTGTCCAGTGTGTGCTGCGTGGTTACACACCCGCTTCGCACGCGTGATCCGGGACTGTTTCCGGATCCGGTCAGGGATATGCACTACTGACGAGCTCAAATGAGGGCGAAACTCGAGTATAGTGCTTCCATATTGACGTGGATAGGCCTTAGGGTCATGCCAGAATGCGATCGGCGTTGCCAGTAGTGGGTTGTGCTCAATATTTAAATTTCAAATCCCGAAACAACCACATTATCAATTGATTATTGCTCACTGGATTTAGGAGGCTTGGTGTTCCTTGCCAGTGAGAAGTCCTGATCGTTCGGGTCCCATCGATTGACGGACGTCGGTCGCGGCGATTGGGCAATCTTGAGCATAGCCTACGATGGGTAGCGTTGTGATGTTCTGTTGTGATAATTTGGTGTGTCCAGTGTGTGCTGCGTGGTTACACACCCGCTTCGCACGCGTGATCCGGGACTGTTTCCGGATCCGGTCAGGGATATGCACTACTGACGAGCTCAAATGAGGGCGAAACTCGAGTATAGTGCTTCCATATTGACGTGGATAGGCCTTAGGGTCATGCCAGAATGCGATCGGCGTTGCCAGTAGTGGGTTGTGCTCAATATTTAAATTTCAAATCCCGAAACAACCACATTATCAATTGATTATTGCTCACTGGATTTAGGAGGCCTGGTGTTCCTTGCCAGTGAGAAGTCCTGATCGTTCGGGTCCCATCGATTGACGGACGTCGGTCGCGGCGATTGGGCAATCTTGAGCATAGCCTACGATGGGTAGCGTTGTGATGTTCTGTTGTGATAATTTGGTGTGTCCAGTGTGTGCTGCGTGGTTACACACCCGCTTCGCACGCGTGATCCGGGACTGTTTCCGGATCCGGTCAGGGATATGCACTACTGACGAGCTCAAATGAGGGCGAAACTCGAGTATAGTGCTTCCATATTGACGTGGATAGGCCTTAGGGTCATGCCAGAATGCGATCGGCGTTGCCAGTAGTGGGTTGTGCTCAATATTTAAATTTCAAATCCCGAAACAACCACATTATCAATTGATTATTGCTCACTGGATTTAGGAGGCCTGGTGTTCCTTGCCAGTGAGAAGTCCTGATCGTTCGGGTCCCATCGATTGACGGACGTCGGTCGCGGCGATTGGGCAATCTTGAGCATAGCCTACGATGGGTAGCGTTGTGATGTTCTGTTGTGATAATTTGGTGTGTCCAGTGTGTGCTGCGTGGTTACACACCCGCTTCGCACGCGTGATCCGGGACTGTTTCCGGATCCGGTCAGGGATATGCACTACTGACGAGCTCAAATGAGGGCGAAACTCGAGTATAGTGCTTCCATATTGACGTGGATAGGCCTTAGGGTCATGCCAGAATGCGATCGGCGTTGCCAGTAGTGGGTTGTGCTCAATATTTAAATTTCAAATCCCGAAACAACCACATTATCAATTGATTATTGCTCACTGGATTTAGGAGGCCTGGTGTTCCTTGCCAGTGAGAAGTCCTGATCGTTCGGGTCCCATCGATTGACGGACGTCGGTCGCGGCGATTGGGCAATCTTGAGCATAGCCTACGATGGGTAGCGTTGTGATGTTCTGTTGTGATAATTTGGTGTGTCCAGTGTGTGCTGCGTGGTTACACACCCGCTTCGCACGCGTGATCCGGGACTGTTTCCGGATCCGGTCAGGGATATGCACTACTGACGAGCTCAAATGAGGGCGAAACTCGAGTATAGTGCTTCCATATTGACGTGGATAGGCCTTAGGGTCATGCCAGAATGCGATCGGCGTTGCCAGTAGTGGGTTGTGCTCAATATTTAAATTTCAAATCCCGAAACAACCACATTATCAATTGATTATTGCTCACTGGATTTAGGAGGCCTGGTGTTCCTTGCCAGTGAGAAGTCCTGATCGTTCGGGTCCCATCGATTGACGGACGTCGGTCGCGGCGATTGGGCAATCTTGAGCATAGCCTACGATGGGTAGCGTTGTGATGTTCTGTTGTGATAATTTGGTGTGTCCAGTGTGTGCTGCGTGGTTACACACCCGCTTCGCACGCGTGATCCGGGACTGTTTCCGGATCCGGTCAGGGATATGCACTACTGACGAGCTCAAATGAGGGCGAAACTCGAGTATAGTGCTTCCATATTGACGTGGATAGGCCTTAGGGTCATGCCAGAATGCGATCGGCGTTGCCAGTAGTGGGTTGTGCTCAATATTTAAATTTCAAATCCCGAAACAACCACATTATCAATTGATTATTGCTCACTGGATTTAGGAGGCCTGGTGTTCCTTGCCAGTGAGAAGTCCTGATCGTTCGGGTCCCATCGATTGACGGACGTCGGTCGCGGCGATTGGGCAATCTTGAGCATAGCCTACGATGGGTAGCGTTGTGATGTTCTGTTGTGATAATTTGGTGTGTCCAGTGTGTGCTGCGTGGTTACACACCCGCTTCGCACGCGTGATCCGGGACTGTTTCCGGATCCGGTCAGGGATATGCACTACTGACGAGCTCAAATGAGGGCGAAACTCGAGTATAGTGCTTCCATATTGACGTGGATAGGCCTTAGGGTCATGCCAGAATGCGATCGGCGTTGCCAGTAGTGGGTTGTGCTCAATATTTAAATTTCAAATCCCGAAACAACCACATTATCGATAATGATATTAATACAAATAATAATTTAAACAGAAAAGCTACAAACACTATGTTGCACGATTTCTTGCCTGGCATATTTATTTTGCTGCATTTCATCAGGTGTTACTCATTCATCATCATCAGCATCCACATCTGCTGTCAAGCTTCGTAGGGAGGATTAATTGGCGCTCCAGCGCCCGATGGGTGGCAGTGGATAGTGTCATTCCGTGTGACTGTACATCTTTGATGTCGTTAATCAAATTTTTTCTCGGGTGTCCTCTTGCTCTCATAGCAGATGATCTTTGATGAAATAGGACCAGTGCTGGTAGTTGATTGTGTTGCATTCTAGCGAGATGACTATTATACAAGTGACATGGTTCCCAGAACCACACAGCCTAATTGGGTGCCAGGAACTATCTTGGGAAATAAAGGCGGCTGGGAGATAATGACCACTGGTGTATAAAAATATGAGCTTAGCAATTTATGTCCAGTACTCTTTACGGCATGTTACGTAAATGTTTACTCACTTGCTTTACTCTCGTTGAAGTTTTGTTAACGCGCGCTCTCTCTCTCTCTCTCTCTCTCTCTCTCTCTCTCTCTCTCTCTCTCTCTCTCTCTCTCTTATGTTCTCTCTCTTTCTCTATCTCTCTTTCTCTCTATCTTTCTCGTTCTCCCTCTCTCTCTCTCTTTCTTTCCCTCTCTCTCTCACTCTCTCTTCTTCTCTCCCCCCTCACTCTTTCTCTTTCTTTCTCTTTCTATCTCTCTATGTCTCTCTTTCTCGCTCTCTCTCTCTCTGTCTCTCTCTCTCTCTCTCTCTCTCTCTCTCTCTCACTCTCTCTTTCTCTCTGCACGCTTGCAACAGTGTGTTTGTGCTCGCCAGTGTGTTATTGCTTACTTCCTCAACGCACAGACAAGCCAGAACCTGTATGACCCGGGGCGTGAAAAAACCCAGACAGAAACTGAACATGCTGGCCAGAGGCGGGAATTTGAGAACACAAGTCAAGCACAGTGCAGTTTGGGGGGTAAGAGGGTGGGGTGGGGATGGGAATCAACGACCTTCTACAATAAGCAAGAAGGAGTTGTAGTGATGTCTTAATTTGATCTCATCACTTCACAAAAACCAGACGCCAGCCCAACAGCTATCGTGACATACAACCATCGGAATACTGAAATGTGTGTCATCACTAGAGATTTCTTCTTCTTCTTCTTCTTTGCGTTCATCCGGAATGTTTTTTCAGATGTGATTGCGGTGTGTCTAAAGTTATGCGCCCTTGGGCTGAAACCCGTAGGCCAACACATCCGACTTTTAGTGTGCTTTTTTGACCAGGTAGCATTCCTGGGAGACTCTCACTTTTGCGGTACCGTCCACAACACAGCTGGCCAAGTTGGAACGCTCGAAGACTTAACGGTTATATCCCTCAAAGGAAGGCAGGGACAGTCCATGGCATTTTCCGCCATCCAGAGTGGTTTCCATAATTGCAGGGCCGACACATAGCGCCCTGGTGCTGGGCTCACCGAGGGAATCGTCACGTCCTGCTCATGACTGCTTTAATTCCTCACTTCAATATATTGGGCATTTCGTTCGCCCCGGGCCGTTCCCGCACAAACCAGACAGGTCTGCAGACGGTATCCACTCAGCGAGTTTTCGACACGGACATGTGCTTGTCGTTGCGCTCGTCAGAGCTGTTCCAGGCACGACGGACATTCGGAAAACTACCTAGTCAGAGCTGTTCCGAACAAGAGCGGCATTCGGAAACTAAGTAGTCAGAGCTGTTCCTGGCACGAAAGAAATTTCACTCGGACGTTTTTTGCGTTGTGCCTGATTTATTTGCACCCGTAGGCCAGCACATCCGACTTCAGCAGGCATTTTTACGGGTTAGCCTTCCCGGGGTTTCGAGGTACGTTAGACTGTTTGTGCTGTGGTATCGCCCACATCTCAGCTGGTCAAAGTAGAACGGTCAAAGACAATACGGTAAACCCTCAAGGGAAGGCAGGGGCAGACCATGGGCATTCCCCTGCTATCCAAGGAGGCTTCCATAATTGCAGAGCCGGCACATATTGCTCTGAGACTGGGCTCACCCGAGGAGTTGCCACGTTCTGCTCATGGCTGCTTTAAGTCCTCACTTCCATGTGTTGGGCATTTCGCTTGCCACTGGTCGCTCAAGCACACACCAGGAACGGTCAGTCTGCGGGTGATATCCACTAGGTAAGCTTTCACTTTGGACTTGGGGCCACGCAATGGATTCGCTAGCCGTGCTTTCCATTTCGTGTTATTGAGACGTTTTTCCACCTTTGTCTACTCTCTATGAGTTAGATACAGACAGTTTTCGTAACTATTTCATTCGACTGGAGCACTTCTTCAATCTTGTTGTACTCGCTCACGAGGTAGGCTACATGTGCTGCCGGCTCAGCACCTTACCTCCGTACAGCAGTGAGCGAGAAACGGCCAGGCCCTCTCATCCCGGGATCCCTCAACCCCCCCCCCCCCAGCATGAGCCTTCGGGCAGGTATCTGAACTGGGCATGTAGCGTGCTCAGTATCTCACCTCCATTTTTCGGTAGGTGAGTGTCGGCCCGGCTCTCTCATCCAAGGGTAGTAGCTTAGAGGCGTTCAGCTACATCTCTCAGATGGAGGCCTTTGTGTAAGTGTCTGGACCAAGTTTGTGGCTTCGTGCGCCTGAGTTTAAATTTTGACTGCTATCCTCAGTCCACCTGCAGAGCAGCAGGTTGTGTCTCTCTTAGTCTGGTCCCTATCCCAAGAGCTGTCCAATAAGTAGTTTATATCCATTGGCACAGCGCTTAGGGTCAGTGGGACACTCAATCTCCCCCACCGCGGCAAGGGGGAGACACATCGGGGGAGACTAGAGATTTCATATTGTACATGCGAAACCAAAAACTACGAAATCTCCTCCTCCTCCTCCTCCTCCTCCTTCTTCTTCTTCTTCTTCTTCTTCTTCTTCTTCTTCTTCTTCTTCTTCTTCTTCTTCTTCTTCTTCTTCTTCTTCTTCTTCTTCTTCTTCTTCTTCTTCTTCTTCTTCTTCTTCTTCTTCTTCTTGTATCCGCTCTATGAAAGACGGTGGCGATCACTACTCTCCAATCCTGTCTGCCATCTGTTAGTTTAAAGAAATAATGTTCCTTATATTATTATATAATTGGAGATGGTGGAAAATTTTGAATATCCTGAGTCATTAATTACCAAAAATTGTGACACAATGACAGAAATTAAAAGATGAATATCTATTGCTCTTCAAAAACTAAAACAACTGAATAAATTGCGGCGTGGGACAGATAGACCTACAAAAAATTTTTTTTTTAAAGAGCATGCATCTTTCCCATTGCAACATACACCTGTGAATATTGAAGAAGGTTGGCAACTGAAAACCATAAAACAAGGAAAATTGAAATATTTTGGTCACTTGAAACGTCATGAAAGTTTGGAGAGAATTATAATGGAGGGGCATATGCCCGGGAAGAGAAGAAGAATAAGGCCAAAGAGAAGATGGGAGCAGGATGTTGCAGATGATCTTCAGATGGGTGTTTCATATGCGAAACATCTTGCTCATGGCCGAGAAATTTTTATGGGAGCGAGGTTCTGCAAAGGACATGCTATTGAATGAATGAATGAATATTATTAAATGTTGCCCGCTTTTGCACATTTTCAACATACTTCTTTCGGTCTTTCTTTGCATCTCTTTTTTGGTAATTTTCAGTTGTTAAGGCTGATTTAGCCGGCTTCGTGGCTCAGAGGTTATAACTTTTCTCCGTAATCTCGTATACTCTCGTCGGTAACGTGATGACAGTGATAATCAGCAGTGGTTCGAATCGCATCGGTAACTTACGGGGTATGCCAGCCGACCGCTCAGAAAGCAAAGGCAAACTACTGAGCGTAATCTTGCCAAGAGATCAACATACAGCTGAAAGATGCTGGTGTTGACAGCGATGTCCTGTAAAAAAAAAAAAAAAAAGCTGATTTATATATTCCATGTCTTTTACTAATAATCCCATACATTTCATGTGTCTTTTCCTTATTTTGTTGTTATTGTTGTTACGATCATTCGCCTTGAACTCAAGCGTATTCTAGAGCACTGGGCTGATTTTTGTGGGTAAGTTCGCTTTCCCTATTACCAGTGCCCCTCGCTATCAGGCGAACCCACTCCGACTTCTGAGGCATCTGTAATCACACCCCCTAGTCAAGGGCGACAGGTCAACATTTTAATCCAACTGGCCGGTGTAGAGGATGAACTCACTACATCAGCATACGTAAGGTAAAGAGCGAGCGCAATTATCCATTCCGCCATGTTGACATTGTTCTTTTCCTTATGTTTTGTTGAGTGATTATGTAACGAACGCAACAGGAGATAGACTCCTGGGAGTCATAACACAGGAGGCCCTGTTCCACGAGAGTGAAAGGAAGGTAAACTGACCGAAACATTCGGCGAAAGAGGAACTACTCTGAGGATCCGAAGCCAACTGTTGTGCTTGATCAGCGGCGGAATTTCTTACCACTCAATGTTCTACTTACAACATGCGTCTACTTACAGCGAGGCAAGGTCGTCATTTGGAGGTGACTGGTTCGAATCCCGGTTGGTAACTATAGCTTTCTAATTTTTTGTTGCCTAGTGCGTCCTCTAATCTCTACTTCTTTTTTCTCTTTTTATGAGCGCCAAAAAAATCTTTGTGTGTTCATTTGAGACCAGTACTTACAAATCACGTATCTCCATTGCCACAAATGCCGTTATGATTTAATTATAATTACTCTTTCGTATCCACACAGAAGAGCAGGCCGTGCATAAGTAAACAGAATGTGACATTTGTCTGTTGCACTTTCACTTTCCCTTGACGCTGCTCATTCTTGTTAGAATGAATCGTTGGATGTGGCGATTTGTTTCTTGATCCGGTCACATCTTACATCAGATGTTACGTGTTGCCTAGGTACTGAAAAACTTTGACATAATTTATGTGTCATAAAACAGTCTTAAAAGTCGAGAGGATAGACTTCATTGCACAAGGTTTTATTCCATATGGCTCGGTCTCTGTCCACAGGGCGACCTGTCGAAAGCGTCACACAAAGCACGAACTCCGTAGCTCCAGCAACGGCTCCAAGAAAAGATGCACATGTGAACCGAAAGACGTTGCCCGGAATCGAACCCACAACCTTCGAAGAGTGAAGCAAACGACTTGACCACTTGGCCACAGAGACTTCCCACATGCTTTCCTGCAAACTACCATTCATTAAAAAAACAAAAGGCTAAGAAACGTAATTCTATTTCTGCCATATATATAAAGATAGCAACATGCATTCAATAAACATCATAGGAAACGAGGAGATACTAGAACAAGTGACAAGTTTCTCATATCTTGGACATGTAAAAAAAAAAAAACAAGATTATGGCTGAAGTGAAATAGAAATATATTTAAAAAAAAGAGAATATAAATGGTCAAACATGTTTTTAACATAATTAAATAAGTATTAACATCTCGAAAGATTAACACCGCATTAAAAATGAGGATGATTGTCAAATGTTGTGTATATTCAACACTACTATATGGCACGGAGACCTGAACAATGAACAAGCAATTCATTCATTCATTCATTCATTCATTCAGTAGAATGTCCTTTGCAGAACCTCGTTCCCAAACAACCTTCCGGAAAACTTCTCGATCACAAGCAAGATGTTCCGCGTCCGATACACCCATCTTGAGATTATCCGCCACATCCTACACCCATCTTCTCTTTGGCCTTCCTCTTCCTCTCTTACCAGGCATATACCATTCCATTATTGTTCTCTCCAAACTTTCGTGACAGTTAAAGTGACCAAAATATATGCATTTTCTTTGTTTTACCTTCTTTAATAGCCAACTCTCTTCAATATTCAGCTCTTGAAGTATGGATTCGTTCTTTTCTTTACTCAAGATATTCTTAGAACGCGTCGATAATATTTATATTCAAAGGCATTTTGCGCTGTTCAGCTTGTTTAGTAAATGTCCAGGTCTCATAGGCGTATGTTGCAATGGGAAAGATGCATCTTCTTCTTCTTCAGCGTTCCGAGCCATTGAGGTTCTTTGCTGCAAATATAATCCGTCTCCATTCGTCTCTCTGGTGGACCTTCTCTTGCCAGTCGTTGATTCCAAGTGCTTGTAGGTCTGTACATGTATTATCTCTCCACCGCCTTCTTGGTCTACCTCGGGGTCTACGGTCATTTATTTCCTGAGTGTAAGCGAGTTTTGTTTCCCTATTATCTTCCATTCTTTCTATATGCCCCAGCCATTGTAGTCTATTAGCCTTCATGATACCAGTGATTAGGGGGGACTTAAACAGATTATAAATGTCTTTGTTACTTCTTCTTTTCCACTCTCCACTTTGTGTATCCCTAATGGGTCCAAAAGATGCGTCTTAAAATTTTGTTCTCAAAGGTTTGTAACAAGGCTTCGTCTCCTTTCGTTGTACTCCATGTTTCAGAGCCATACAGCACAACTGGTCTGATCAGTGTTTTGTATATTGTGATTTTGGTGTTACGAGATAGCGCCTTTGATTTTAGTAGATGTTGTAGTGCATAGTATATCTTATTTCCAGAGTTGATTCTAGTTTGTATTTCTTCCCTTATGATGTTGGAGCAGTTGAAGATTGTACCCAGGTATTTGTATGTTTCCGTTCTTTTAATGGTCATATTATCTATTTGTATGTGGCCAGAGTTTCTAGCCATTCCGTCTCTTGAAATTACCATATATTCTGTCTTATCTTGGTTGATAACCAGCCCCATCTGTTGGGCTTTTCCCTTTAAGTGAGTCAATATTTCCAATGTCTTTTGTTCACTTTGCCCTATAATATCTATATCATCTGCATAACCAAGCAGCTTGGATGTTCCTCCAATATCACATTCCTCCTTTACCTTCCTTACAACTTTCTCTAGAGCCAGATTGAAGAGTAGCGGCGATAGTGCATCACCCTGTTTCAAGCCAGATGTTATTTGGAAGGGGTCTGATTTCCTGCCTTTATATGTTACTATATTATAAGTATCTTCCATGCATAGTCTGGTCATGTTGATTAACTTCCTTGGTATTCCAAATTCCTGCATAGCATTCCATAGACTATTCCTATGGACACTATCATAAGCCTTTTTAAAATCCACAAAAATGTTATGGAGATCTCTTTTATATTCCCAATGTTTCTCGGCTATTTGTCGTAAGATAAATATCTGATCTATTGTTGATCTGTTTTGTCTAAAACCCGCCTGGTAGTCACCTAATATGTCTTCTGAATATGGTTTTAGTCTATTTAGTAATACTGCGGATAGTATCTTATAGCTTGTGGACAGTAGTGATATTCCTCTATAATTTCCACATTGGAACTTGTCTCCTTTCTTAAAGATAGGTATCAATAATGACTCTTTCCAGTCATGGGGTAATTCTTCTGTCCTCCAGATTTTTATTATTAGTTCGTATAGCTTTAGATGTAATGCATGGCCACCTGCCTTTATAAATTCAGCAGCAATTCCATCAGTCCCAGTTGCCTTATTGTTAAGTCGTGTGATTACATATAGGATTTCTTCAAATGTAGGTTCTTCAATTTATGGTTCGCATGTTAGAACCTCTTCCTGTGGGAAAATGTGACTTGGAGCTTCACAATTTAGTAATTCAATAAAATATTCTTTCCATGTGTTGCACATTTCCTCATTGGTATTTATTATATTCCCATTTTTGTCTTTTAAACCATATGTGTTTTGTTGGTGCCCTCGTTTCATTGACTTCAGTTCTTTAAAAAATTTTCTGGATTCATTTTTCTGGTGATTAGTTTCCATATCTTTGATTATATTACTCATATATTCTCGCTTCTGCTGTCTGACTATTTTTGTAGCCTCTTTACATTCATTTCTATAATGCTCTTCCTTTTGGATGTTATTGATGTCATTTAACCATACATGTCTGGCATTCTTCTTCCTAATGACTGCTTCTTCACATTTTTGATTGAACCATCTGTTCTTTCTATGCGTGGTTAACACACCGAGACATTCTTCTGCGGTAGACTGAATTGTATTCTTGATGTTCAACCAAGTTTGGTCAACGCTTTCCTCCAAAGGGTTTTGCAGAGTTTCAAGTTTACATTTTATTTCATCTGTAAATTTCTCTTTGACTGTAATGTCTTGCAGTTTTTCTCTGTTATATGTTGGGTGTAATCTTTGTAATTTAGTATAGAAAGCTCTCTTAAGTTTTATTTTAAATTTTGCTCCAACGAGGAAGTGGTCACTGTGGCACTCAGCTCCTCTATAACTTCTGACTTGCTGTATGTTTGATGCATTTCTGTTGTTAATTAAAATGTGATCTATTTGATTATAGGTTCTCTTGTCACATGATTTCCAAGTTTGTTTGTGTATATCCTTTCTTTGTAGTCTGGTACTGCTAATCTGCAGTCCTTTGGCTTCTGCCAGGTTGATGACTCTCCATCCATTATCATTTGAAGTTGTATGTAGGCTTTCCATACCGGCCACTTTTTTATTAGTTTGCTCTCTACCTATTTTTGCATTGAAGTCTCCCAGCACAATCAGGATGTCCTGTTTGGGGGTTTCTTCTATGACATCTTCCAGATCATTATAAAAGTCTTCTTTAATATCATCTTCTTTCTCTTCAGTAGGTGCATGTACATTAATCATCGTTATATTTTTCCATTTACCTTTTATTCGTAATTTACTAATCCTGTCATTAAAAGCTTTAAAGTTTAAAACGTTCCCCCATAACTCTTTTTTGATGACAAATCCTGTTCCTAATTCATGTTTATTTTGGGTGTTTCCTCCATATATTATAATCATTCCATTTTGCTCTAAAGTACCCTCTCCTGGCCACCTTATTTCTTGAATTGCTGTTATATCCATTTGATATTCACCCAGCTCCCGGGTTAGTTCTTCGGCCGCTCCAGCTCGATATAGTGTCCGTACATTCCATGTTCCAAATCTCAAAAGTCCTTTAACGTTCCAAGGTCGTTGTCCAGATAAGTCAGTCCGATATCGAGGCTCATGTATTTGTTTCGTAACAAAGAAAGGTTTTTACAAAGGTGGGGATGTTAACCCCACGCTTCAACCCCCAACCTGGAGGACCAGGGTGTTTCTCTTTGTCTGTTCTCTACCCTTTGACCTGTCCGGCTTGGGAGGCCCTGCTGGTAGCTACGCTACCGCCGGCATAGCTCTCAGGGTCATTGAGAAACTCAAGCTCCCCCACCACGACAAGGTGGAAACACCATCGGGAAAGATGCATGCTCTTAAAAATATAATATTTTTAGTTGTATCTGTCCCACTCCATAATTTATTCAGTTATTTTAGTCTTTGAAGAGCAACTGATAGTCGTCTTTTAATTTCTTTCATTGTGTCACCATTGTTGGTAATCAATGGGCCAAGATATTCTAAATTGTCCACTACCTCCAATCTTTCCTCTGTCATTTACTGCCAACGTACCTTGCGGTGTATGGCAGAGGGGTCTTTGAGCCTGAGGAATGAAGGCCGCCTGGCTTGTGCAGTCGCCGCGAACTGTGCAGGTTAGAATTTTCTTTTTGCCCCCCCCCCCCCTCCCCCCCCCCCCCCCCCGACAGAAAAAAAATCCCACACTTTACCACGGATCGAACCCGGGTCTACCGAATGAGAGTCCAGCGTTCTGTGGCCAGCCGCTCCTCCTAATCTTTCCATATTAACATATATTTCTTTCTCCGTAACAGTATTATCTGTGTGCATTATCTTTGTTTTTGCTATGTTAAGATATAAGTTGTAATTTTCATAATATCTTTGGGTTGAAGTTATTAGGTTTTCTATATCATTCTGTGATGTGGATAGCAAAACTGTATCATCAGCATACCGAATCTCTGGTATTTCATGACCACCGATATATAGGGCATCATATTGCTCCTTGTTTATATCATCTCTGACATTTCTCATTATATTTTCGGCGTGCAGGTTAAACAAATAGGGTGACAGCACACAGCCCTGACGGACTCCTTGCTTGATGTCAAACCAATCTGATGTCCCCGGAGTCTCCATGGCAAAGTGGTCAAGCCGTTTGACCCGGGCTCCGAAGATTGTGGGTTCGATTCCGAGCCGTGAACCTTCGGTTCACGTGTGAAATTTTTCAGGAGATTCCTGTGGGTCGTCGCTAGAGCTACGAAGCTCGTGCTTTGTGTGACGCTTTCCGCGCTGCGGAAAGAGACCGAGCCATATGGGATAAAACCCGGTGCAATGAAGTCGACCCTGTCGACTTTCAAGCGACTTTCGACTTTGATATTTCGCCATCAATTCTAACCTCAGTTTGTTGGTCTAGATCAGTGGTTCCCAAGCTTTTCAAGCGGAGGGCCATGTCTACTATTTTCGGTAGTTATGCGGGCCACACGTTATAAAATTATAAAAGTCGTGCAATATAATTTTATCTTTCTTAACTTTGGTCAACAAGATTCTTAAACTTTAAAGGCAATCTGTGCTAGTACTACGCTGCGGTCATTTTTTGGTTTACAATCAAAATTTCATTTAACAATAACTGTTTAATCACTTTCGAAAATCGCTCTTCATGTAATTAATTTACAATTGTGACTGTTCTTCATAACCAGCTACTTAAATTCAGATGCAAGTTTATCAATGTCTGGGTACAAATTTGTCGTGCCCAAAGTCATAAGCGCAGCTAGGTTGCTGTCGGTGAGTCTGGAACCTTGCTTGTTTTTTTTGTTTTTTTTTAATAACGGCAATTGGGGAAAATGACTGCTCGCATCTGTAAGTCGAACCAAAACGATAAATGTATCTCTGGGCGAATGAACGCAAGTGTTCAAATTGTTCGACAGGCAATAGTCGCCAGAATGAAATCATATGATCAGTTGAAGGTGAAGCAGAAAGGTCCAGAAATTTACATCTCAGTGCAGAATTGCATTTCAAATCAATTACTTCGTGCTGAAGGTTTTGCTATAATTGAGAGGGAAGACCAGGAGAACTTTTAATCAGGTAGCAGTGGGAACGATTAGTAGTGTGACTCTTCGCTAGTTGTTGAACGAGGGGACGGAGCGCGTATGGGAATGTCCTGAGTGCAGAGATGTCGGTTCTTAACTCAACTCAACTCAACTCTTTGCTGTAATTGACAGAGTTTGGCAATAAGAAATACAAACGGATTTATGATGCGGGCACCATTACCCTCCTCTATTGTGAACTCTTGAAATCTCGACTGAAAGATATCCAGAAGAATTTAAACTTTTACTTTGTACTGTAACAAGTCAAATTTCTTTTCCACCACAAGTTGGAAACACCTCTAAAGTCAGTTCAGACACCTGTCCGATAAAACAGTCGTAGTGTCATTTTAAATGAAGAAATGTCCTCGCACAAATTTGTGAAAAGTTTATTTTTTTCCCCCCTAGATCCTCGTATTTAAAGAGTTTAAATGAGACGTGATGTCCACCAAAAATGCCAGGTCATTAAGCCAGCCATCGTTCAGTAGACATTCCCGTTATGTAGGTAATGAAATTGTTAAAGACAGAAAAAGATAGACACTATTTTTCAGTGCCCAGAAATGTGACAGAACTTTCCCTTTAGATAGCCATCTGACATCACAGTGTAAAAGTAGCTCACCGTATTCCTCGTACAGGTCTGATAGAAACTATCTGAACTAACGCCTGTTTAGCGCCTTACTTTGAATTTTGTTCACACATCTCAGAACAACATCCATGACATGTTTCAGATTTAAAGTCGTTCCACACAGAGCTTCTTGGTGACTGATACAATGATATTTTAATATAGTGCTGCCAAGAAACTGTTCCAATAATGCTAGACATCCAGACTTTATACCCGTCAAATCCGGAGCACCGTCGTAACAGACGACAACATGGCGCCTTGCACACGCTGATTGGTAGACAAGGCTGGGATAGGGGCACTTCATGACGTTTCGTTGTGAACTGAACAGGCGTATTCGGTAATATATAAGCATAACCACGAGCAGAGTTAATTATCACACGCTGACGGGGCGCTCCGAATGCATTTTTTTCTAAATTATTGAAACATATTATATTAAACAACGATGCCTCGCGTGCCACTTTCTTGCAGCTGGCGGGCCACAAGTGGCCCGTGGGCCGTGGTTGGGGAACCTCTGGTCTAGATAGAGCACATTTATGAGTTGTACTACACGTGATTGAAACCCCACATTTCGCATGATTTCCCAAAGTTTCTGATGTTGTACACAGTCAAATGCCTTTGAATAATCCACAAAGCATGTGATCTCGTGTTCCTTGTCTAAACCACGTTAATTTCTTCTTCCATTTTCTTACGAAGTCTTCCCATTATGATTTTTAGTAGAATTTTACTTGCATGACTGGTCAGGGCAACAGTTATATAGTTGGTGCATACTTTAAGGTTGCCCTTTTGAGGTATTGGAATGAAGATAGTTCTCTTCCAATCTTTTGGCCATATACCATATCTTTTTACATAATGATTGATAGATTTGTATGCTTTCTTCTCCTCCCGCTTTAATTAGTTCAGCTGGTATTTAATCACATCCTGGTGATTTACCATTCTTTAGGTTCTTTATTGCACATGCAATTTCATCTAATGAGGGTTCGGTTCTAACTCTGCTGTCATTGTTCATGTATATCACTCATATCCCCACAGCCATTCATATCATACATTCCACTGAAGTATTCCTGCCATCTTTCTAGAATTTGTCTCGATTATGTTAAGGTATTTCCCAACTTGTCACAGATAACATTTAATTGAGGTTGAACATTTCTTGTCAATAACTTCATTTCTTTGAACATTTCGTAATCTCTTCCAGTCTTATGGTATGCTCTATTCTAGTACAGCAATCTTGTATATATTGGTTTTTGTCTTTTCTTGTGTTCTTTCTTATTTCTCATGTTAAAGATTTATACTTCACCATACTGTTACCGGTTTCTCCTTTCTTTTTCAGTTCCCTTCGTTGTTTTATTAATTCTAACGTACATGGTATAATTCAACCGGCTCCGTGGCCGAGGGGTTAGCAGCTTTCTCCGCTAACTCCGAATACTCTCGTCACGTGACGCGACGAGAATTAGCAGTGGTTCGAATCGCAAAAGTGACTTATGAGAGTATGGAGCCGGTCGCTCAGAAAGTCGTGGCGTGCTGATGAGCGTAATCTAGCCTAGGCATCAACATACAGCTGAAAGATGCTGGTGTTGACCGCAATATCCTGAAACAGGATGGAAACGCGGGGGGGAAAAAAAAAATGGTATAATCAATGGCTTATGTTGCTTAGTCCTGGTGGGAACTAAATCTTTGGCTGTTGTTATCAAGATATCTATAACTTGTACTGTCAGATCATCAGATGTCGTTTCCTCTTGTATAGACATCAAGACCCAAAACGATTCCCCACGTCTACGTTGTATGCATCTGTTATTTTTTTTTTTTTTTAAAGATCAAAACGAAGTGGCCTTGGTCCTCGGGCAAGCTTTATGAGTTTTAATTTCAGATCTGCTTCTAATAACTGATGATCTGTATCACAGTCTGCACTTCCTGGGGTTTTTGCAGATGTTATGCTTGATCTCCATCTTCTTTGTATTAAAATATAATCTATCTGATTTTTGGTAATACTAACCGGGGACTTCCATGTGAAGAGTTGAAGAAAGTCGAATAGAGGCCCAGGAGATGTCTATATACATAAGAATACTGTATGTCGTATTTCATGAAAACAAGAACAAATAAGTACAGAAGTTCTAGAAAAACTGGGAATGAAAAGAGAGTTGATGAAAGAAATAAAAAAAAAGGCAAGTGAAATATTTCGGCCACGTTAAAAGATATAACATTATAACACTCTTATAAAAACTATACTGCAAGGCAAAGTTGAAGGCACGCGAGTAAGATATAGTCAACGATAGAAGTTGGGAGATAACATCAAGAGATGGACGAACATCAATCAATCTTACAGAATGTACAGTCAGGGCGAGAAACAGACAGTATCGAAGAACCATTGCAGCCAATCTTCATTGTGGAGACGACACCTATTTAATTGGGCAGTAATTCTCATTTACTAATAATAGCATGAGCCATTTTGCACATCATAAGGCGTAGTAATATATCAGCAACCCATCAGAGTGGAAGCTGCGATAGCGTGTTGTCTAATGCTTTCATACCGGCACGGTGTTCATGGGTTCGATCAGCGGATGGGAATTTATTTTTTTTTATTAACCGGGCTTCCAGGTCGTCCAGCCTGAAATGGGTACCTGGAAATGTCATGGGGAGTAAATGCGATCAGCATGACATTAACCCATCGTTCACGCTGATTGTTCTATACAAATAATGAGACTAGCATCATCCGTCCAATACCGTCAATGTATGGAAAGATAGTCCATTGATGAACATGACCAACCCAGGCCTGACCCCAACTTTCCATTGATGGACACGACCAACCCAGGCCTGACCCCAACTTTCCATTGATGGACACGACCAACCAAGGCCTAACCCCAACTTTCCATTGATGAAGATGACCAATCCAGGCCTGACTCCAACTTTCCATTGATGGACACGACCAACTCAGGCCTGGCCCCAACTTTCCATTGATGAACATGACCAACCCAGGCCTGACTCCAACTTTCCATTGATGGACATGACCAACTCAGGCCTGGCCCCAACTTTCCATTGATGGACACGACCAACCCAGGCCTGACCCCAACTTTCCATTGATGGACACGACCAACGCAGGCCTGACCCCAACTGTCCATTGATCAACACGACCAACTCAGGCCTGGCCCCAACTATCCATTGATGAACACGACCAACTCAGGCCTGACCCCCAACTGCCCATTGATGAACACGACCAACTTGACCCCAAACTGTCCATATATATTGTGCTGAATCATGGGATGGCTACACCCTGTCATACACGAGGGCTTCAAATGAAAACCTTAAATGTCGTGTGTGTGTGTGTGTGAGAGAGAAGAGAGAGAGAGAGAGAGAGAGAGAGAGAGAGAGAGAGAGAGAGAGAGAGAGAGAGAGAGAGAGAGAGAGAATATATTATGAAAAGAAAAGAACAAATGTATCATTGTTCGATGTAGTCACCACTGCGTTCAATGCAAGTCCTCCTCCAGCGCCGATAAAGTGCTTGGATTCCTGTAGAAACATCGACTGTGGGTTCACAACTTGGTGTGCCTGACCCGGTCGTGAACAGTCTGTCACAGAAGTCTCTAAACTTCTAACTCCACTCATACACTTGCCGGACGGGGCATGCATCACCATACTGGACCTTCATTCACTGATGAAGTTCTTTAAGTTTCACCCCTTCACTGATAAAAAATCCTGTTTGCTTCACACGTGTCTACACCCTTGCGTAGTGATATACACCACGAATTTCGGTTTTTGGCAGCAGTCTCCCAAGTGTCCTGATTAATTTTAAAAGCTTTCAGTGAGATCTTCAGAGTGTGTTCAAAGCGTTTACTCTGGCCGCCCTGGGAGCGTTTACTACAGCGCAGTTCGCCATAAAAAAAAAAAAAAATTCGTTTAGGGAGTCTGGAAGTTGGATGAAGAATGACTTGCGCGATGAATTGGGTTAAAGTGAGGAAGAGTTGAGCAATTTGTCGACCATACTCTCTCGTCTGAGTCCATCTAAGGGTACCAGTCGATCTGAATACTAATTCATAGGACCACAGATTAGTACTTGTCATCAGAACATTTATAAAGAGGTCAGCATGGCCGAATGGAAACGAGGGCTTGTTAATAAGCATCTCGTGTATTTATCCCGCGTCTTCAACCCCTACACCGGTTACTTGGATTAAAATGTTGATTCTCGCCCTTTACTTGGGGAAGTGAATTACAAGTACCTCGGAAGTCGGAGTGGGTTCGCCTGATGGCGGGGGATACTGGAAATAGGGAAAGCTAATCCACACGTAAAACCCAGTCTAGTGCACTAGACGTAGTAGCACGGTGCATGGATTACACTTGAATTCAAAGATAGCAAGCGCAAACTCAGAATTCACATTCAAGGGACACTATCATGACTTTGTGATTTACATCCTATATTAAAAGTCTTCTCCCTTTGGTACGATTATCTTTATAGAAGTCAACGTGGGCGAAGCTTGCTTGTGTTCGCTGGCTGTGAACTCCTGTATGGCGAATGAAGACATCCTGTTGTCCAACATCAGTGTGATGTCATACCGGACCTGAGGTTTGCGTGAGTATCAGTTGTCCCATGTTTGGCTTATTGGTGAGCAGACTGGTGGTTCCTCGCCGTGCAGGCAGATACTCTCCGACTTCGGAAGAATCAGCGATCCTACTACGTTAGCCAGGACGCACTCCTAGGACGTGTTAGTAAGTCTTGGCCAGGATAAAACCTGGCCCTGGTACCTCAATACGCACCTGCGGGGTACAGGGTCGTTTCATACGCCGGAGAACTGGACTTAAACGTTGATAAGAAAGCAAGGGCGAACTAATAATCAGTTATCAGTTCAGTTATCAGTTGGGGTATCTTCGTTGCACTCCGGACATGTCCATAGGTGCTCAGATCCTCCCCCCAGCATATTCATCAGCGTCCGGTGGCTAATAGTGCCAGTTCTGTGTTGGTTGACGAGGCGCTTTGTTTTCCCGATGTACCTCTCGCGTCTGGCTGTGCCGATTCTTACTCCCAGGTCTTTCATCCTGGACAGCGATGTGGAATCACTGACGTCAAAGTCCTCTGTTCTCGCCATATCTTTAAGGACGTTAATAACATCGGCACGATCCATGGGCTGGCCATCTACAGGGGGTGCAGAGCCAGCCAGTTTGTCAGCTCGTTCATTTCCCTCGACTCCCGCATGTCCCGGGACGAAGATGAAGGTGACTTTACGGACAACAGACTTCCGCAGCGATTCAGTCCACTGTCTACGTACAGATCCAGCTTCGACCTTCTGAATCATGCTCATTGAATCACTTAGTACACACACCTTGGTATAATGCTGTGATTCCAGCCATATGAAAGCCTGTGTAACTGCCATCACCTCCATCGTCATGCTGCTCGTGGTCATAGAGTGGGCACCACTGGATTCTTGAACGGTTCGGCCCGCTGAACGGGCTGTAAATGCCCACGCACTTCTCTGCTGCTTTACAACAGATCCATCTGTATAAATGAGCACTTCGGGGCTATCTGAGTGTTCATAGATGAGCGCGTTAACCTCTGCATTGACAGCGGCAGGGTTCTGCTCTCTGCACCGTCTGTCGAGTGTGATAATGCAGGAGAAAGTGCACTTAAAAGCTGGAGGCACCGGCACCCATTCCTTGCCGGGGTTGATACTGGTAAGACTGCAGACCTGTCTGACGACATCTTCCGCCCGACCCATCCATGATTTGCCCCTCTTTAGCCTGTCACCCTGTTCTAATCATTATGTGCCATCGCGATAAGCATGGACGTTTATGTTTCTCACATGATCAACAGAGTCGTGGGTTAGCTCAGTGTTCTTATCTCGTCTATAGTTTAGTCGACGGATCCACATCACAGCACACAAGTGTAACCTATAAGTGCTCCGTTCTACTCCTAACTCAGCCTGAGCCCAGAGAATCTCAGCTCAGTGCATAAACTCCGTAACACCGGCTAGTATCCTGAAATACTTTGGATAGATTTTTAACTCAAAATTTTGCCCGGGCAGCGCCATTAGGCTTTTTTTTTTACGTGCGCAACAATACACACGACCGTTTAATCTCACTACCAAGAGACCAGGGGAAATTTTGTTACTAGAAGTCCACGTGAAAAAATCCCGGTTCTCACCGGGGCTTGAACCCAGGACCTCCAGCACTCAAGACAGCTCAACCATACCACGGGACACAGCCATCCATGTATTTACTTCTCAGCCTTTCTCTGATTCTTTTACCCACAATCTGGCCAGTTGTCACCAAGTTCTCCAATTTATTTGTTCTCATAACATGCCCAAAAGATCTTAGCACTTCTAACTTCTCTAATCAGTTTACGGTTTCCACTTGCCTCTTGTAGGCCTTGCTCACGGGTTTTTCTGTCTCTCCATTGTATTATACTGTAGGTACATTTTCTAGTAAAGCAACCTAGAGATCATCACAACACCCTGCAAAGGTCAGGCTACATTCCTTTATATTTTCCTACTCGCTTCAAAGGTCAGGCAACGTTATCTTTATATTTTCCTACTCGCTTCAAAGGTCAGGCAACATTATCTTTATATTTTCCTAATCGCTTCAAAGGTCAAGCAACATTATCTTTATATTTTCCTACTGGCTTCAAAGGCCAGGCAACATTATCTTTATATTTTCCTACTCGCTTCAAAGGTCAAGCAACATTATCTTTATATTTTCCTACTGGCTTCAAAGGTCTCCCAACATTATCTTTATATTTTCCTACTGGCTTCAAAGGTCTGGCAACATTATCTTTATATTAACCTTCTCACTCCAAAGGTCAGGCAACATTATATTTGCCTACTTGCTCCAAAGGTCAGGCATTTATGTTAGCCTTCTTGCTCCAAATGTTGTCGGAACGGTTGACAGGGACCTGTTTAAAAGGGTAACGGTGTTGCCACAGCAGATAATGTCTGGGTCCGCAGTGTTGGGCCTTCAAATACTCTAGGCCAGAACATATGAAGTGAGGGTGGCCAGGGAAAAGAATCTTATGGCTTCTTCTTCTGTTGTGGGAAGTTAGCGTTCACCCCATACAGTGGGGTCCTCCTGTTTATCAGTCTTCTTCTTCTTCTTCTGCGTTCATCCAGTTTTTTTTCCGGATGTGATTGCGTTGTGCCTGTTTACAGCGTTCTTGCGCCGTTAGGCCGACACATCCGACTTCTGCGGGCATTTGTTGACCGGGTTAATCATCCCAGGGGTTTATCAGTCTTATTAGCGAAGGCTAGACATCTGATTTCACTACCAAAGCAATCAGAAGGTGGTCTGATATTAGAACCCAATGGTTCTGTAAAAATTCTCAGCACCAAGCTGCAACTTCTGAACTAGAGGTGGACAATGAAACATCACTGTCATGCCACTCCACCACTAGCATTCAAGATAAGAATAATATGCAAAACCATACAAAACAGATTACTGGACAAGACTCATTAATTTAATACAATCAAATGAAACACCAAACATCTTCAATCATGAAAGTGCTGAATTTATTTACCACACAAAAACAAATGAGATCGATAAACTACCTGGACAGTCAGAAACAATGGGGAAGGTGTCTGAAATATACGAAACAGGAATTTCTCATCTTTCGACAACATATTATATATTAAATGGTCTATATGTGATCTGTACATGGCTAACTTTGTTAAAGGCAATGTCATCCTGTGTATCTAGGTACGGGGCCAGGAGAAATGCCTCTAGACCAACCTCCGATAAATGTGAGCCCTTTGTACGGCTCACACTACATGAACAACAATGTATTGGACAGAGGGTTCAATCCCCTGAGAACTCACACCTAGCCATCCAGTAAATGTGTGCTATCATATGTGATTAATAGAGGTTAGCATGGCTGAAAGGATAAGAGGGCTCATTCTTAAACATCTGATGTGCTGATGCCGAGGTAGCGGGTTCAACCCCTACACCAGTCAGCTGGACTAAACTGTTGACTTCTCGTCCCTTTCTTGGGGATGTAAATTACAAGTACTTCTAAAGTCAGAGTGGGTTTGCCTTATGGCAAAGGACATTGGTAAAAGGGAAAGCTAATCTGCAAGCAAAAATAAATCCAGTGCACTAGAAATAGTAGCACATGTATAACTACGCTTGAGTTCAAAGCGAGCAACTGCTCGCTTCCCTCTCAAATATATGCATGATTAAAGTGTGATCTATTCACCTAGTGTGGCATATGCCCCAAATAATGGAGTCATGTGTTCAATAATTGTAAGTGGCATCAGAATTACAAGTAAAAGACTCTTGTACACACTTTGAGGTGTACTGGGTGTATGTTGCTAGGACTATTTAAAAAAAAAAAAAAAAAAAATTGGCACTGGGTTTACCAATGATGTGGCCAATATCACGCTGACCCGCTTACGCCTCAGGAATTTTCTGCTATCCTTTTTAAAGCTGGGTCAACCTGGATAATTTGAAAAATCCACTATGATGGGGATGCAAAAACATAATCACCAGGTTGGCAGGCTAACATCTGCCTTTGTGGGGCACCTTGCTGTTCTGATAGAGTTTGTAACATGGAGTTATACCTCTCCATAGCACAAAGGCTGGGCTGAATTAAGAGAGCATGTGTTGTCCATGCAGCATGATCCCTCTGTCGACCTGCCTAGTTTACTCCACAGGAAAGGTACCACCGATACATCTGGAACAAGACAAGCTGCCGGATCAGCAAAGCAATGCTCTAACTGTTGCAGTTTCCATTTTAAACCACTTGCTAACCAAGGCTTAGGATCTGGTCTGCCCTGCCATGACATTCAGTCTTTAGGTTACATTTCCTCGCACTAGGATAAGGCTTGTACCCTCCCAATTGCACACCTCCTTGTGTGGCATATATACCCAGTAATTGTGTGTGCCTTGGTATTCTCCCAGAGTTTTGTGAGTAGCACTGCATTCAACCAGTCTATGGCATAACTGCATCAAACAAATTACAGTAGATGTGTGTAAGAACATGCATCTTTCCTGTGCAAAGATATGGTTGTGGGTCATAGACTTCTTAAGAAAACCAGGGTTTCTGAACATACATGTTATAGAAAAAATTTTAGAATATCGTGGACCAAACAAAACTTACTCATCAACATCATCATGTTTCAAAATACTTTGGCCATATTAATCTTCACAGCCCCTGTTGTATATTCACACTGATGTGTTAGAGGGGATTGCATGTTCAACCCCAAGGGGTTTACAAATGGTAAAGTCTTCCATATATCGGACAGGTCAAAGGCAAGGGATGAGTCGAAGAGATAGACAAAGCCTGCTGCTCTGAGGACAGACAAAGGCTAGAAAATCAGATGTACTGAGCCACAGACTTGATGAAATAATGCCATACAACTCGCAGTGTTCTGGAAAGAACCACAATAGAAGGAATTGTTCCTGGAAGAAAAAGCAGGGGCCAACTTGCGCGAAGATGGACACAGAACATGGCAGGTACACTGGGCATGGGAATGCATGAGGCAGGGGAACTGACACAGGATCCAGAACCTTCTTGGTGGCTATGATAAGAGTGATGATCTGCAGAGAACCTGCAGCATGATGATGATGATTGTATTCGCCAGGCAATGTACATCACTGTCATACTGTGTAATGACAAACAAAACACACGAGAAATGTGTGTGTATTTAACTATTATGTGATGTATTCACAGAGTACTTTTGTGTGGCGTGGCATTTAACCACTAACAGGCTCCCTCCACGACGTGTACACAATGATTTATGTGCTCTAACACAGCGTCACAGCACGTGTGTAGATATGACAATCCTATGTATCTGACAGATTTAGGCCCACTCCCGTCACCTGACCAATCCATTGTCTCTCTTTGTGACAAGCTATGCACTATGTGCACCAAACAAGTATAATATGTAATATCTTTTACATTTGGTCTGAGCATACTAAAAATATCTGGTTAGTTGGATCTCAGCATAGTAAAGGAATCTGGTTAGATATTTTAACATGCACTACAATATGTTTCAAATGAGGTGTGCATATATCCATTTGATACATTTCTGGGATTAATAGACTTAAATACTTTTATTTTTCTAAGTGTTCCAATTATTGTGTTGCTTTTGTTGATGCCCATATCCGCCCGGACTTCTGGCAAAGCATCAAACACCTCATCTCATGCACTGTGATCTTACTATACACATAACAAATGACAGGTTACAATATTTCTCTAAAAGCCAACATTTCTATCAGAATGGTATTTTCACTGCAGCATTCATATTTTCTGTCCAAACCTTGTTTCCAACAGAACAGCGTGACCACATGCCCTTGTTTCCAACAGAACAGCGTGACCACATGTCCATGTTTCCAACAGAACAGCGTGACCACATGTCCATGTTTCCAACAGAACAGCGTGACCACATGTCCTTGTTTCCAACAGAACAGCGTGACCACATGTCCATGTTTCCAACAGAACAGCGTGACCACATGTCCATGTTTCCAACAGAACAGCGTGACCACATGTCCATGTTTCCAACAGAACAGCGTGACCACATGTCCATGTTTCCAACAGAACAGCGTGACCACATGTCCATGTTTCCAACAGAACAGCGTGACCACATGTCCATGTTTCCAACAGAACAGCGTGACCACATGTCCATGTTTCCAACAGAACAGCGTGACCACATGTCCATGTTTCGCCAGGACAATCCCAATTTTGGATGCTATGTCCCAGTGTCCTGAAAAACTTTCTTAGGTTGCAAACATGTCCCAATTTTATAAAACTCAATCACCTGGTCAACAAATGCCTGAAGAAGTTGGATGTGTTGGCTGAAAGGCGCAAATACCGCAGCTCTGCTGTAAACAGGCACAACACAATTATGTATAAAACAAACTTTTCAGATGAACAAAGAAGAAGACGAAAAATCGATCTCTTGCTCATAATAAGAGTACATTAATTGGTATAATTTCTGCCAAAATTTACATGTATATAATCTTCATCTGAAAAGTCAAAGATTACTTGATTATTAAAAAACAAGGTGGAGTGTAAATGTTCACAAGAAAGCAGCACAGGTATAATGTATCTCTAACATATTTCCAATATATCAGCAAGAACAGCAAGTCAGCATGGCGTGCTGATGCCGAGGTAAGCGGTTCAAATCCTCAGGTTGATGAGACTTGCTAGATAATACAAAACATACTTCAAACCTGTGCTATTTTCTAGTGTGAACATTCTTATTATAAGCAAGTGATGAAAAATTTATTTAAAGCTGAGGCATGTTTTGCACTCCAAGAAAGTTTTTCAGTCTCTTGTAATTTCTTCTTCTTTTTTCTCATTCCTCCTTTGAGAGGAGTATGTAACACCTAGCTGTGCACTTCACAGGTCAGTGTGTGACTTCAGCATGTATTTGTATGAGGCTTACTTCTGGCATCAAACACTTTATGTTGGTGCATGATGGTGGAAAAGACCATGTGTTCACATGCATCCATTGTGGACGAACATTTACAGAGTGAATTGGTCTGATCCATCACATTCGCTACCGCCATGGGCTATAGTTATTAAGCCTTACTGAAGCACAATGTAACAAACTATCGGCTGCCACGACGGCACGGTGCCAGGTAGGTACTTCCTCTAGACAGATTCTATCCAAGCTAGCAGGCCCCATATACTCATGAGTATATTATCTGTCCTAACGATTCTGCCAAGAGATCTGTAAGATCCACAACTGGCAAAGGGATCTCCTGTTTTTCAACCTTATCTAACAAGACTAGGTATTCAATCTCACTACCCAATAAACTTGGTACCTTTGCCAGTCTACAGTAGCTGGTATATTAAGCTTTTAAAGCATATGAAAAATCAGATACAAAAATCCCACACCAAACATTGCAATATTACCATGTTCTTTACAAGTTCAAGTGCAAGCAAATATATACATCCAGTGTCATGTAAGTATTAAGAGATACTGGGCTGATAAACTTTCTTTGAACAGCCTGGTTGAAAAGACAATGTTTAATTTTTTTTTTAAACCGACTCTGTTTACAAGTCAAAAGATGTGGATTCTGGATTTGCTGAGTTCAAAACGCATGCCATTGTAAATGACTTGTGGACCAATAAAAGCTCATGGATGATCATTTAAACTTCAAAAGAGAATATTGGCAAGGATTAGCATTACATGATATGTCTTTCCCTCCAGCTTCCACTAGATGTTTGACTCAGATAGTAATGACCTCTGTCCTTTTGATTAAAGCCGGCTCTGTGGTGAAGGGGTTACGGAACGCAATTCGTAACCCCGCATACCACGTTTGAAACAGCTGCAGGCTATTTGGAAGCAGGTCGCTTTGTGTTGGTTTCCATACAACGATATAAGTGTTGGTCATTCAGAAAGCAATGGCAAGCTACTGAAAGTAAACTTGCCCTGGAATCACACACAGCTAAAATATGCTGGAGTTTACAGTCTTTTAGTTGACTTAGTTTTATGTGTGATCAAGCTGGGTCACGCCCTGAGTCGTGGTCTGTTGAAAAATACTCCTGCCAGTGTTGGGGACTGAACCCACACCACTGTCTTCATAAGGAAGCACACATCCCACTATACCACTGCAGCTCTGTATATGTTCTATACATGTATTTCAATATTCAAGGCAGGTAGGATGATTTTTTATAATCAGTATGGCTCTAGCTTTGAATTGGCTACATAAAACCCCAACAGGGGATCAGTGTGGCCAAATGGGTAAGAGCGCATGTTCTTAAATATCCGGTGTGCTGATGCAGAGGTAGTAGTTCAACCCCTACACTCGTCAGTTGGACTAAAATGTTGACTTCTCATCCTTGGCTTGGGTATGTACATTACAAGTACCTCAGAAGCCGGAGTGGGTTCGTCTGATAGCGAGGGACAGTGGTAAAAGGGAAAGCTAATCCACACGCAAAAATCAGCCCCGTGCACTAGAAGTTGTAGCACACTCATGGACTATGCTCGAGTCCAATGCGAGCGAACAGGGGAAAAAAACCCCACTCTTTTTCTCACAGCAATTGGAAGAACATTTATTCCTCTTATTTCCTCTTTCTAGTCTTTTTTATTCATCTAGCTGACATCAGCATACCTCCCCATCAACAAGTGTGATAGTCATGTTTCCAGTGACCAATATTCTAATCTCTAGTGTGGCCATTTCAGAAAGCAATGGCAAACTACTGAATGTAAAAATTGACTCAAACATTGCTAGGGTTGATTGCGATGTTATGCAAATGACACGCAACTAATTTTGCGTGGTTATAACTTTCATTCGGATCTCAAATGTTTTACAACATCTTCCTTGCCCATTCTATAACCGCAGATCATCCTATTAATTGGTTCTTCTCATTTACATTAAATAAACAAGCTTTAATCACATCATTAACACAGACAAACTAGCATATCTCAAACACTAACATAAACAGAACCAAAAAACAAACCACAAACTCATAAATATATATACACACACACATGGCAGATCTATAGGAATAAAACCAAGTAAAAGAATAAAATAATTACATGGAAATCATATTCAGTCACTGGGAGGATACAATAGTGAACAAATGCCTTCTTTATCTACATTGTAAGTTTCAATTTCATTGTCAAAGCAGTGTTTGCATAAGTTTCTGGTCAACATTTTCAGGTTTCATTTAGGCTTATATTCTGCGGACCTCCCTGCTGTCTTTTCCATTTTGTCTGCGTCTGCTCAATTTATTATTTCACTTCTGAATTACCTCTCCGAAGTACTTGAGTTCTTTTTCTGACTTCCATCTTTCAGTTCATGGGTGTAATTTTCTCGGAGGGTCGTTGCTGATATATACAACATCTTTGGCAGGCTGCCTTGCAGAAAGAGACGACCATATGAGATGAAATTCTGGTGTAACTAAGACAATCCTCATGGCTTTAATCCCTTTCAGACTACTTTCCAGTACTTAACTATTTTTTATAAGTGCACATTCTTTTAGTTTTACTTGTACTTTTCATTATGTACAAAGGGACATTACAGTGAACAGAAAAATAAACACAGCGAAGGAATGTCCATTTCTGAAACACTATTATATTCTGATTTAGATAACAATTTTTGGAGTTAAAATAAAAAGCAAAGAAAGAATGCCATACAATTCATGCAAATGCTGCTTAGAAGAAAACTTTTTGGCACTAAGGCACCGCAGGTGCGGAATGGGGTGTGAAAACAAAGAAACAGGCAAGAGAAAACACAAAGAAAAAATGCAGGAGAATATAATACAAAAGAAATTCAAAGGCATGTTAAGGAAATGATAAAACAAAAATAGATGTAAGTGTTTGTTAGTGATCAAGAATACATTTATTATAGCATCTACCTGCCTAACAAAACTACAACAAGATTCCTAGTCCTCGAGTACAAAAGCATTTTTTCACATATTATGTACACCAGTTGTTCCTAAACTGTGCTGTCACTGAGCACAGTCATAAGATTCAAAGGCAATTTGTCTTCTCCCTTCCTTGCCTGTATAATGATACTGTTTGTGCTGCATTCATGCAGTCAGTCAATCATTCAAAGGCTATTTGTCTTCTCCTTACCTTGCCTGTAAGGATCCTGTTTGTACAGCAAATCTGTGATTTCGGCAACCTTTAGGCAACACATGCACCTTCAGAACACTTCTTTCTATAGAGCGTTCACAAATGTTTGCCCTCATTTATGTTAAATTTTTTTTTAAAGTATCTGTTGCATCGTATGAAATTTTTTGAGCTGTATTATATTTACTCCCACCCAAAGAATATGTCTTTGATAGATCCAAAGACAACTAAAATCATGGAAAGTGGCGACATTTCTTTGATGTTTTGGTGAACATGTATTGAATTCACGCTAACAAACTTGTTTTACAGTAACACAAGACAATTAGGGTAACACCTCTGTTCCACTATGTGACGTGCTTATCAAAAGGAAATTCTCGTTCACCACGAAGAATATTCATTACTAAACACTGATGTTTCTGTGTGAAGATGTAACACTTTTCATCATATGCACTTCATCTCTGACCCAAAAATTATATACCACATATAAACAAACATTGAGATCTGCTGTACAATCTACAGAACAAAAATTGTTTTCTTGGGTGTACATAATGATAAGGTTATGTGCTAAATATCATCTCCCCTTAGTTACTGAGTTAAGAATTTTTATACGGGGGAAAAACATTTGCTAACGCACTATAGCACCGGATTGTCTTCCGACATCATGTGCTATAAATATTCTATGATGGGCAGGTTTCAATAAACTGTTGAAATATTGCCAGATAACAGACTGACCTTGAATATCAATCTGGGTTCAAGGTTCATTGCAAAGTCCTGCAAAGAACATGTAACATTTACTTAAATCAAGGCTTTCAGTTTGACTTTGCCAGACTTGTACATTTCACGAACGGATCATGTTTGTATGCAGCTGCTTTTTTGTACATTTCCTGCCATCTCATCAGAAATAACAGGTATCCTGTTGTGTTCTGTTATCAATAACAGAGCTGCTAGAATGATAATTTTGTTATTGAAGCCATGTCGTATCAATGTAACCATTCACTTCAGCACCAGAAAATATTCACTATGAAAATGTGGTCACTTAAACACCAGTATGGGAACCACTGTTACATGCAAATACTTCTTTCAAAGTAATAACATGATAATAGTTTTTGCCCAAATTGTAAACAGTAGGCTGTTACTGGTTTCTGCCATGGTAAAATTTAAAAAAATTTTTATTAGCTACCCACAAATGAATATTTATAGCATGTAAATTTTTGTATGTGAATGTGGAAGTCAGAGGGAAACCATCACATTAAATTCCCATGAAAAAGCTTATAGATCTTTCCTGGAGTGACATGTAAACAATTCATACGTCTTCAATTGAGTAATTGGACATGAAATCTGTCTGTTCTGTTTGATACAACTTTACAAAATGCTTTATCATTGTTTTTAATAAAGCTCTGATAATGAAACATCATGGCATTATGATGTGGCGGATAATCAAATTAACAAATATCGACTGGTACTTATAGAAGTAGAGGGAAGAAGTAGAGATTAGAGGACACTAGAGACTAATGATGACATCTTTTTAAGGAGTGTCAAAATGGCCATGCGCAATCTGTTACTACTACAAGGAGCTGTCATTAACCGGAGGTAACAGATTTGAATCCCGCTTGGTAACTAGAGCTTCCAATTTTTACGTTGTCTAGTGCATCCTCAAATCTTGACTTTCCCCCCCCTCTACTTCTATAAATACTAATCGATACTTATGAATTTGTTTATATGTTGTTTTAGTGGCCTTAATGATTCTGCACAACTAATATTTCTGTGTATTACATTACGAGGTGGGGTCATCAGTTCTTTTCTGCCTCACTATTCCTCCCTCCCTCATTTCAAAGTCAGGTATTTTAATTAACAATCCTGTGTAAACATGGAAATTGTATATTCTTTTGTACACAAATTTTCATTAAACAACAGTGGTAACACTACACTTTTCTCTTAACAATAAACATATTTATAATCGCATTAATTTTGTACACTGAAACCTGGCACAGACTAGATCAAAGCAAGCATGAGAATCATAACATATAATTTGAAAAGACTGGTTAAAGCAGAATTGGAGGACAAATCCACAGACATATGATAGCCTTGTTAATAAAATAAAAATAACAGCCACATAGAATATAAACACAAATTTGACCCCCAGCATACTACAGCCTAGCAAAAACAAAACGCCCAATATATAACTACATTACCTGTGGTATGTTGACTGTTTAACATTTACCTCTCATAAACTGCTATATGCATGTGTGTAGATAAATGATTCTCATGAACAGCAAATGTCCACACAAACGCTTACAGAAGATAACAGATATGGCTTCTTTCCCCCACTTCAGTGACTAATCATGAGTTTATTTGCACCCTCGCTCTAGAAACTCGCTGTATACCAGATCTGACAAGTCGTTGGCCTGGATTTCGGTCGTTCCCTCGCGTATTTTGTCTGTCAAGGCTTTCTTGGACGTTGTATACATGATGTGGGACTTGGTCGGGGCACCAGCGGGACACCTACAAGGCAAACACAAATGTCATTAACAATTTTAGACTGGAAATGAAATTATTTATTTATGTAATTTATATGTTTGTATCTGGATGTGATGTGCATTGGATTCTGTCAGGTCTTAGTTAGAATGACTGAGCTACAGTAAACAGTAGGCATTACTGCCTGCTTTCTGTTAGCACTAAATGTTGGGCAGCGTTCATCAAACTCAACACCCCCACATTGTGCCAACGACTTTGCATGGAGGAGTGTAACTGGGAGGGTACAAACCTCATCCTAGTGCGAGGAAATGCGACCTAAAGACAAGACTAAATGCCATGGCAGGGCAGACCAGACCCCAAGCCTTGATCGGCAGTTTGTGTAGGATGAAAGCTCCAACAAGCGGACAGTTAGAGCATTACTTAACTGATCTGGCAGCTTCTGCAGCTTGTCTTGTTCCAGATTTAGTGGTGTTACCTTTTCTCTGGAGTAAACTAGGCAGGCCAAGAGAGGGATCATGCTGCATGGGCAACACATGGTCTCTACAATTCAGACCAGGCTTTGTGCTATCCATCCATCCATCATGTGCCATGCCGGTAAGCGTGGGCGGTCATGTTCTGCCATCTCACTCGATCAACAGAGTCGTGGATCAGTTCCGTGTTTCTGTCTCGACCATGCCACAAGGCCAAGCATGTGGCATTTGTGCTATAGAGAGGTATAATTCCATCCTGGGTCGCAGTCATGGGATGTAGTTATTATGCCTTTTTCGTAAGCACAATGTAACAAACTATCATCTGTCAAGACGGCCAGGTGACAGTAGTAGTGTACACCAGATAAACTATAAGAATATGAAGGTAAGTTTCCCAAGCTCTTCTTCTTCATACTTGTTCAGTTGTCAACCTGGATATATTTACAGAAAGCAGGTGTAGGTAGGCCAAACTAATTTTACATCACTGCTTTGATTGATTAATTGATTTAGGAACCGACATCACAGCATTCGGGACATTCCATAAGCGCCCCGCCCCCATCCTCTTTAGCAATATTCAAAGTCTGTATTACCATAATGAAAACATTTGGTTCCACATTGCTATAATAGCTGTCGCAGCAGGATATTCTCTCAACAAAGGCCAAAAGGATAAACTTCATTGCACTGGCATTTATCCCATATGGCTCAGTCTCTGTGTGCAGGGACACTGATGGTGACAGACATTGGTACTTGGGAAAGCCAATCCACACCTTCAAAATTCAGTCCAGTGCTACTACAAGTAGTTTGTATGGACTACGCTTGAGTTCAAAGCGAGAGAGCGCCCAAAATAAAATAAAATAATAATTGGGGATGGTTGAAAATTTTAAGAAATTGACACAGGCTCCCAGGTTGACCCAGTTTACAATGGGGACCAGGAAATGTGGGAAGTAAAAGCTGCCGCCGTGATACTGACCACATCAACCGTGAGAGCTGATTGGTCTATACACATATGTGCCTAGCACCGTATGTCCAATGTGCTTTCAGGTGTTAAAAAGGAACCATAACTGTTACTTTTTATAAGAATGCTTAACGGGTCTGATTATTCTGTATGTTGAAAACGACTGGTATGCCAAGAAGCAAAGAGTGAAGAAAAAGAAAACATTTTAGAATTATTATTTGTGGATGACCAAGTGTTAAAAGCAGAAGGTGAAGAGAGCTTTTATAAACATCTAAATCAAGTCAATTCCAAATATGAGAAATATAACATGAACATAAGCACTGAAAACAATGGTGATAGGTAGGCAATAACAATAAACAACTCGGAAATAAAACAAACCAGCCAATTTAAATATCCAGGGTATATTTTCAATTCAGATGATAGAATTGGTAGAGAAATCAACACATGTGTAAAGGCAAATAAGGTACTGGGGCAACTATCTCAACTTCTGTAGCACAGAAAGATACCTATAAGCATTAAAGCAAATCTCATAAGAACTATTTTGCGGCCTACAGGACGCCGCAGTCAACCCCAGAATTTGTTGGCTGTTTGCCATATTTAGGAAAGTTGCACGTTCAACGTTCAGTAGTTTGCCGTTGCTTTCTGAACAATCGGTACTTATGGCATTGTATGAAAACCACCGCAAGGTTTTCTGCATCCAAATTGCCCGCAGATGTATTTCAAATGCAGTGTGCGGGATTGCGAATTGCATTCATAACCACTTTGCTATAGTTCTAGCGCCTCCTAATTCTCGCATTAAAGCAAATCATGATCATTATAATATCACAATGACCTCAATTAGTGGGTCAGTGTAGGCTGCATTAGCATAAGATGAGGCAAAACCATTAATGATCCCTTTGTTTTGAGATGCCTTGTAGAGATTAGAACAAGAATTGTTATGGCGAAAGTAGCCTTTAGCAAGATGAAAAACATACTGACCAATAAAAATATGTCAATTGAAATGAGAAAAAGAATGTTGAGGTGCTACATAGAGTCTGTTCTTTTGTATGGATATGAAACTTGGACAATGAGCAGTCAAGCTGAAAAACATCTGATGGCTGCAGAAATGTGGTTTCTGAGGAAAATGCAAAAAATACCATGGACAGACAGAAAAACCAATGACCAAGTACTATAGGAGACAAATGAAAATCGTAAATTGATTAGAGAAATTAGACGTAGACAGTCAAATTTTTTTGGACATGTTATGAGAAGAAATGGATTAGAGAACTTAGTGACAACTGGCAAGATTGAAGGGAACAGACCAAAGGGAAGACCGAGAAGTAAATACCTGGATGGCTTGGCCACATGGCATGGCCGAGACAGGAACACTGAGCTGATCCACAATTCTGGTGATCGAGTAAAATGGTGAGTCATGACCGCCTACGCTTTCCGGCATGGCACATGATTGATCGATCCATTGATTTGTGACATTAAGGGTGCAGAAAGGCAGAAAATACTGGACAGTTTAAAAGAGTGGTCAGTGGTCAACTTATCAAGAACACCTACAGCATATGTCTGCAGAGTATCATCATCATCTTCTTCGCCAGTTGACACGGCACATGATTATTACTTTACAGAATGAGTTATTTCTGCATCTAATTATTAACGTGTATTTTTGCAGCAAATTAGGTAGTTAATAAATTATTATAGCAGTGTCTAAACAATCAGCTGTTCAATGTTTAACCAATGATTGATTGATTGATTGATCTAGGAACTGACATCACAGCATTCGGGGCATTCCCATAAGTGCTCCATCCCCATCCTCAGCAGCCAGCGAAAAGTTCCAACACCAATAGTACCAGTAGCAATGTTAGTGAATATTTAATTATTTAATATTTTTATTTTTTATTATTTAATATTTTAACAATTAATTAACTGCTGCTTAATTTATGCAGCAGTTACAAACTTATTTACTTACATTAATGCATGATATTTAATCAACAAAAGAAAGCTGTCGCAATGCAGTTGGTACATAAGACAATATGAGTACATTTTCATGAATTGTTCTTTCACTAACAACAAACATTTCACATGACATTTAATTAATATAAATGGGCAGCTATTTTTAACTATTAATTAGGTCACAGCACATCCTATCGAAAAGTCTTAAAAGTCGAGTGTATTTTTGTCAGAGACTCTGAGACTCTCATGCTTTGTACGATGCTTTTGGCAGGCCGCAGTGCAGAAAGAGACCAAGCCATATGGGGTAAAACCTGGTGCAATGAAGTTGATCCTCTAGACATTCTGTCAAAAGAGGAATGTGACCTTTACTTTCCTGTTACCAAAACGCACAATAAAATATCGGAGTGACTATTCGCAATGGAATTGCGAATAGAAAAAAATTATATTCGCAATCGAAGTAGGACATGTGATTATTCCTGTGCGTGTTTCCATATTACAATATTTTGTTGATCTGTTAACGTGTCTTCAGTAGCTTAGTGGTTAGTTCTCCGCCTGTCACGCGGGAGCTCGAGGTTCGATTCGCCGACGGGGAGGTAACTTTTTTTTTTTTTCATTTTCAGGAATTAGGTGACACCAATGCTAGTCTGATGATTTCGCTTTAGGCATATGTTTTCTACGGATTTTGTGTATTAGGTGGTGTTTATCTTGCTGCACAAGAACCTGCACACTTGTCTTTCTGTTCTTATCTGTCCCTTACTTTTGTTGTCTTGGGAAAGGAGCTTAGCCACCCAAACGCGAGTTCTCTCGCTCTAAGTCTCGATCTCCCACCTCTCCCTTTCTTGTCTTTACCACTCTTTAATGTTTTTCAACACATCTTTCTCATATCTCTGTCTCTCACACTATCTTCGTTATCTATCTCTCTCCTCTCTCTTTTCCACCTGCTTCAGATATACCGGGTTTTCCTGCACTTTATATGCGTAGCAAATTAATGAGGCCAGTCAATCGAAAGCCTGGTGTTTGAATTGCCTAATCATGTCTCTCTGAGGCGAAGCATATTGCTGACTGTCAGCTTGGACCAGAACAGAGTCACTCAGAGAGGATGCAATGGAGGCCATAGAAAGTGTCAAATTGAGAGAATCATCACTGCTGCGATATTATCAGGACATAAATAGTAGGACGGTAACGTAAACAAACATGGATGCCTGGTATTGTAACAGTAAGTGTACAGAAACGAAAGTTAACAATTCTTGAACTCGCCTGGGGACAGAATTATTTGTAGGGATCGTTATTTGTATTGAGGATACCTGTTCTGAAAAATTATTCTCGATATTTAAACAGGACTAACATTAAATGTAAAAGTAAAACGGGATGCCAAAAGAACGGACAGAAGTAAGAAGAAGAGTGATTCATTAAAAAATACAGAGAATTCGGAAGAATTAAACTCGCAACAGTGAACATTCCTATTTAAATTAACCACCTTCTTAGACTTCTTAATGGCCCAAACTAAAATTGACTAGTGAGCAGACGCTGTGACATGTTTGTTACTTCCCGCAATTTGATTGCGAATATAATTTTTTTCTATTCGCAATGAAATTACGAATAGTGCCTCCCATAAAATATACATCTTACCAGATTTGTTAGCAATGTGACAGACTTTTAATGAATAATAAACAATTGGCGGCCATTTTTAATTGTTAATTAGGTCACGGCACATCCTATTGAAAAATAGATAATACGTCAAGTTAGGTCTCGCCACGTCGGACGCAATGATATTTTGGTCTATGTTGTCCGTTTAAAATTAAACAAGCCACAGTAATAGAAGGCAGAATTTCTCAGCTTCCAATTTAATGAGCCGCAATAAAATCTCCTCTATCTCTTAGGACATCATTACACTTCCTGATTTTAAATCACGACACAAAAAATTCATAACTCTGCTTAGAATTAATGTATACACTTCGTTGAGATACCGTTGGATTCGTCTTGTCAATCTGTATCCAACTGTTATGATTTCATAAGTAATAAAACTCTAATTTTTAAATATTGACCAAAATTACTAACAATAATAAATATTAAATGGATCCTTAAACTTTTGTATGTGTTGTGCTTGAATTGGGACCAAAGAACGTCTGGTTGTGATCATTGCTCAATATAAAACGTATTACTTACTACAAAATATGTCAACGTTGCAGCTATTAATTCATTAAAAGCAACTCTTACCATGTAATCAAAAACATGATGTCCTTTTTCGCTCCGTTCTTCTGCGGAATGGTCAAATCAATAATGCAGTATCGACCAACGTCTGAAGGCAACTGCTGTAAAAATTCATTAAACTCCTCCTCCTGTGACCGATTACAGTCCTTTTCTTTGGTATAAACAATTTTAATTAGACCATCTGCAGAGTCTATCGCCATCATGACATATCTGTAATTCACCTTACGAAGCTTCATAGCTTTGTACGTTTCTACAGTCCCATCTTCAACCTTCACTCCAGACGCCATTTTCGAATCGGGAAGTTAGTCAAGAGACTTGTAATCCAAAGCGGCAAAAACTGAAAATGAACAGCAGCAGACGAATTATATCACATCAGACTAAGTTACCACTAATATATGAAACATTGACTAATAATTTATGATGAAACTATACGAAGAAGATGAAATTTTGTGAGGAAAACCGAAAACAAAGGTGGAATTAGGGTTTAATAAAATGATATTCCTTACAAAAAATGCACGTCTGAAAGAAAGACCTGGGAGTGGTTTCCCTTGATTTGCACCCGGTGGCCAGGAATGACACCATTTATGGGCATGGGGGGTGACTCACTAACAAGTGGTTGCTTTCTGTTTACTTGTATAAGGAGTGGGGAGTGGGAGGTAGAACTGCACCACTTTCTCTTAAGGTATAGATAAAGGTGATCCCATATCACATAATGAAATCAAGCCCTTAAGCGCACACCTGAAACTTGTGTGGATAGCCGAGACAGAACGTAGGGACAGAAATGCCTGCATACTTCATGGCGCGCAGTATAAAATAGTTTAATGGGGCCTCTTGGAAAACAAACAAACACCGGTAAAGGTATTTCCAGTGCAGATACTGCAGTTGGGATGTGTAGTGCTAGGCCTTCACATTTTCTAGGCCAAGGTATAATCAGATGGGGTGATCATTCACTTCCTTGCCGCCATCCACTCTCAGATAATTTCCGTAAATTTAAACACACTAGCCACAAACAATATATTGCACAATTTATTTCCTAGCATATTTCGCTACATGTCGTCAGGTGCATACTGCAGAGTTGTAAATCACACAAAGTTAATAGACGAGAACTGTGTTGCTGAAATACATTTTCTTGCGCTCGCTCGCTCGCTTTTGACCTCAGGCGTAGTCCATACACACTATTTATAGTAGTGATGGACTGAATTTTGCGTGTGGATTAGCTTTCTCTATTAACAGTGTGCCGGTCTCTCTGGCCGAGGGGTTACACCACTTTCTCCGTAATCCCGTTTATCACGCAGAGTTTCGTAGCGGGCTAGAACTGGGAGTGGTTCGTCCCCCGCTGGTGACTTGCGGGATAACTGAGCCGGCCGCTCAGAAAGCAATGGCAAACTACTGAGCGTAATCTTGCCAAGAAATCAACAGACAGCTGAAAGATGCTGCTGTTGACAGCGATGTCCTGTGAAAGGATATGCGAATAAAAAAAAAAAATTAACAGTGTCCCTCGCCACCAGGCGAACCTACTCTGACTTCAGAGGTACTTGTAATTTACGTCCCCAACGACAGGTCAGCCGGCTTCCTGGCCTAAAGGTTAGCGACGTTTCTCCGTAATCTCGCATACTCTTGTAAGTAACGTGACGACGGTAAGAATCAGCAGTGGTTCGAATCGCGTCGGTAACTTATGGGGTATGTGAGCCGGCCGCTCAGAAAGCAATTGCAAACTACTGAGCGTAATCCAGCCAAGAAATCAACAATCAGCTTAAAGATGCTGATGTTGACAGCGATGTCCTGTAAAGGATATGCAAAACATTTTTTCAACGACAGGTCAACATTTCAGTCCAGCTGTCCGGTGTAGGGGTTGAACCGCTAACCTCGGCACCAGCACACCGGATATTTAAGAATACGCATTCGGCCATGCAGACCTGCGGTCGATTTCAATGCGGAGATGTCGTTTGATGATCACGAGTGCATTTTTCGGGAGACTCCTGGGAGTCGCCGCTGGAGCTACGGAGTTAGTTCTTTGTGTAGCGCTTTCGGGAGGTCGTCCTGCGGAAAGAGACCAAGCCATATGGGATAAAACCCGGGTCAATGAAGTCTTTCTGGTGACTGCCATTTCCATCGACGATGAACTGTATTTCTTGTGGAGGACTTTTGTGCTGGCATTCTGGCGGCGGCATTATGCACAGTGTACCTGTGCGGGCTGTTGGCTTGCCGATACTCTTGTCTATTCCATTGTTCACATTGGGCAGTGAGGAGCATTTTGTGTTATATTCACTGACACAGGAACGGAGCAATATGGGGACGACCCGTTGCCGTGGAGTTGGAACCACGACTAACTGACTAACTGATAATAATCGTTTACGGACGCGATAAATACTAAGAAAATGTTTTTATTTTTAAGTATCCGAAGTTTAAAAAAAAAAAAAAATTAATAAAAATTCAAAATAATACATGCGTTACATTACCTCTATGTGTTGGAAGGAACATCATGTACATATTGAGAAAATTACCAGAAAGAATGATTGAAATGAACAGAGATCTATTTGTTTCCTTTGTTTACAATACTAAGGCATTTTACCAGGCGAAATGCGAAGAAATGATTAGAATATTGGACATTTTAAACATGGATGGTGAAAATCTGAGAATAATCAAGAATTTGCATTGGCAGCAAAAAGCAGCCATAAAAAATTGACAACCAAGTAAGGCCTTTTCAAGACAGTAAATATTGTGTTAGAGTTGCCCCGGAAAGTTAACCCGGTCAACAAATGCCCGCAGAAGTCGGATGTGTCGGTCTAACGGCGCAAGAAGGCAGCTCTGCTGTAAACAGGCACAACGCAATCACGTCCGGAAAAAAAACCTCCGGGTGAACGAAGAAGAAGAAGTGTTAGAGTTGTGTACTATTAACCGATCTAATGAATTTGTCCAGCGAAATAATAGTGAGATCCATTCAAGGCATGCCAGGAATATCGGTTGGTGGGCAAAATGTACACAACCTGCGTATACTGATGACGTGTTTGGTCGCTGAAAATGAAACGTAGTTAGCAAGATATGCTAGTTATAATTGCAACAGCCCCACGACTTGGCCAGCAACTAGTCTAGGATCGAAACTCCGACAGGTGGACAGTTAGAGCATTGCTTTGCTGATCCGGCAGCTTCTGCAGCTTGTTCCAGTTGTATTAGTGTTAAATTTCCCCCGGAGTAAACAAGGCAGGCAGAGAGAGGGATCACGCTGCATGGGCAACTTGTGGTCTCTGCAATTTAGCCCAGGTACTGTGCTATGGAGAAATATAACTCCATCCCTGGTCTTACCGCGAAGCTTTGTAGCTATCATGCCTAAGCACAATGGAACAAACTGTCATCAGTCAAGACGGCAAGGTGCAAGTTAGTCGTCAGTCAATTGCAACAAGTCAAAACAAAGGTCTTAGTCTGAATAATAGGAAAACATAAGTCCACAGTCAGACTGCGAGAACAGCAAGTTAAGAGAAGTGTGGCCAAACAAGAGCACATGCAGGTAGCCAAAGAAGATTAATAAACCAACACAGAACTGATGTTGTTAGCCGCTACACGCAGCAGGATTTGCTGAGGAGGAGATCCGAGCACTTATGGACTGGATGGTTCAATGTGTAATGATAATGATCTGTCGACTAACTAACTAACTAACTAACTAATTAACTAACTAACTAACTAACTAAAGTCGACTTTTCGGATTTTTTAGTTAACTAACTAACTAACTAACTAACTAACTAACTAACTAACTAACTAACTAACTAACTAACTAACTAACTAACTAACTAACTAACTACCTAACTAACTAACTAACTAACTAACTAACTAGCTAGCTAGCTAGCTAACTAACTAACTAACTATAACTAACTATAACTAACTATAACTAACAAATTAACTATAACTAACAAATTAACTATAACTAACTAACTATAACTAACTAACTAACTAACTAACTATAACTAACTAACTAACTAACTAACTAACTAACTAACTAACTAACTAACTAACTAACTACCTAACCATTGGGTCTCTGTGTCCCTCGTATCAACTTGTATGTTTGCAATTTTATCGTTTGTTTAGGTATTCTGTTGATGTTTCAGCTTCATAAAGGGTGCATACTATTCATTTGGCATTTTGCTTTCTTTTCATCGGTTTGCCCAGAAAACCAACCAGCCCACCCGCCAACCACCCAGCCAAACATTTGTGTCAATTAACTCAAAATTAAAACAGAACACCGGGTATAAATATTAGCTGCCATTTAATGGAATATAAGAAGTATTATGAAACCGGGCAAGTTGGAAAACATTAAGAGAGAACATAGAAGACCGAACATTAATATATTAGAATTATATGAAACTAAATACAGTTAAGAAGGAGAAGAAGAAGGAGGAGGAGGAGAAGAAGAAGAAGAAGAAGAAGAAGAAGAAGAAGAAGAAGAAGAAGAAGAAGAAGAAGAAGAAGAAGAAGAAGAAGAAGAAGAAGAAGAAGAAGAAGAAGAAGAAGAAGAAGAAGAAGAAGAAGAAGAAGAAGAAGAAGTTGTTAATAACAATTACCACATAATGTATTCAGCAATCAAAAATGGACAAGCAAGAAGTAACATTGATAATGCATTAAAAATAATCTAACGACACGATGATGCAAAGGTTTGCAATCACCGCATTATGAAAGTCATTCGCATGCCGTCTACAGGACGTTACAATGAGCCCCACCATTTATTTACTTTTTGTGATTTACTAGGCAATGTTACTTCAGTGGTTAGCCATTGCTTTATAAACATCCGACGCTCATATAATCTAAATCAACGCAAAGCAATACGCTTCCAAATCGCCTGCGGCTGATTCGAAATTTTGACCCGGTATGTTGGGGAATTGTGAGACCGCGTTCACTAAACCCTTAGCGACAAAAAGTATGAAAGAAACTCTAAAATCAACAACTGTAAAAAATTATAACAGATAAGAAACAATTAGTTGCATTCCTTTGCGGGATGTCGCAATCGACCCCAATATTTCTGGATTGTTTGAGATTTTCTAGACAAATTTACGCTCAGTAGCTTTCCACTTTTTACATTGGAGGCGATTGAGGCTCTAGGTGATTTTATAATCAAAATATTGACAACATTTGTAATAGCCATCTAACCTAGTGGGTACATTCCTAATGACCTATTAAAATCCACCTTTATAGCTCGGCCAAAGAAACCAGGCGCTTTAGAATGCGAAGAGCATCGCACAATAAGTCTTATGAGTCACAAGACAAAGCTGTTACTAAGAATAATTATGAAAAAAAATAAGAAACAAGATTAATCCATACAATAGTGATGAACAGTGTGGATTTGTGAAGGGAAAGGGCACAAACAGTGCTATATATATATATATATATATATATATATATATATATATATATATATATATATATATATATATATATATATATTCTCATGACACTATTTGAAAGAGATATAGAAGTAAAAACAGATCTGTACTTATGCTTCATAGTTCATAGACTACACAAAAGCATTTGACAATGTGAAGCATGACGAAATAATAAAATTACTAAAGCCACTGATCATTGACGGCAAAGATCTGCGAATAATAAAGAACATATATTGGCAGCAAACAGCAGCCATAAGAATCAACAATCTTGTAGGAACATTTCAATGTATAAAAAAGGGCGTCAGACAAGGTTGTGTATTGTCTCCTGATTTGTTCTCTTTGATACCTACGGAAAATATGCCGGGAATCATGGTTAGTGGACATAATATAAATAACTTACGTTATGCTGATGACACCGTCTTGATAGCAACAAGTCAGAAGGATCTACAAGAAATGATAGATACAGTGGTTGTAGAAAGTGAAAAACAAAATGGGCCTTAGTTTGAACAATAGGAAGACAGAAATCACGGTGATATCAAAGATACATATTGTGCCAAAATGCACAATTAAAATACAGGACGTTATTTTGGGACAAGTGCAGAAATTCAAATATCTAGGCACATGGATAACATCAGATGGAAGATGCATCACTTGAATAAAGAGCAGAATAGGACAGACAAAACCTTCATTCTATCAAATGAAGAACCTTTTGTGCAATAAGTCGCTGTCCCTTAAAGTTAGATAAAGAGTTCTTGCATGTTAAATAGAACACATTTTAACATACGGCTGCGAATCCTGGACAATGAGTAAACAGGCGAAACAATCCATAGAAGCCCTGGAGATGTGGTTTTTATAGAATAATGCTGAACATTAATTGGACAGCCGTAATGAGCAATCAGCACGTTTTAAGGAAAGCTGAGTCGCAAAGACGACTTAACACAAACATCAGAAAGAGACAGTCATCGTTTTTTGGCCACGTTATGAGAAGACACAAACTGGAACACGTGACAACCGAAAGATTTGCGGAAAGAGAGATAAAAGAAGACAGCGTGAGAAGATTCTTGACAGTCTTGTGTCATGACACGGAAGGGAGTCAACACACGAATTGATCCATGACGTCGGAGATCGTAATTTGTGGAGAGGCATGATTGCCCACGCCAGCCGACAAGGCACTGGATGATGATGATGAGTTTCCATTGCTTTCTGAACTACCGGCGGTCCTTCCATGGTGAAAAATCAACGCAAAGCGGTATCTAAAATAAAAAACTGCCAGTATAGAAACACAACAAATACAAGTGCCATCATCAACACATAGTGAAGCAGAGATAGGATGGAAGAAATTATAACAAATTAGAAAACATTTGACATACACCAAGAGCGTAAGATAATGTAATAATTATTAATGATGGAAATGATACAGTTGGAGAAAACTATAACAGGTGCGTGAAAAATATGCATTGGGAGTAGGAAATGGAGGCGGACAGTGACTGGTTGAGTTCTGCAATCTCCCAATGAAATGGAAGTGGACAGTGGCTAAGTCAGCACTGCAAGTGAGAAGAAGTAACTATCGCATGGTATGAAGTGCCCTAAAGAAGATGATTCACGCGTACACACAAATTTAGACTAGGGACAATTTCAAATAGATTGTAGGCTAGTCAAATCGCACTATAGAAATCGAAGAAATCGATTCAAAACAATGCATTTCCTTATTGAGTTTAACCACAGAAGGAGGACTTTTGTGTTGGCATTCTGGCGGCGGCATTATGCACAATGTACCTGTGCGGGCTGTTGGCTTGCCGACACTCCTGTTTATTCCATTGTTCACATGGGGCAGTGAGGAGCATTTTGTGATATTCACTGGCACAGGAACGGAGCAATATGGGGACGACCCGTTGCCATGAAGTTGGAACCGTGACTAACTAACTAACTAACTAACCACAGAAGTCACAATCAATATATTGCACGAATTCTTGCATGGCATACTTCGCAGCATCTCGCTAGGTGCATACTTAATTCAAGATAGTTACATTCGGCTACTTGCTTTAAATGGTTGATCTTCGTTTGTAGACATGACGTGTTGGCACATCAAAACCCTTGGCCCGAATAACAAGCTAAGGTTGGCCACGGCCTCACGTTGTGTGTTATCACGTAACCGTTCACCCGTGTCCTTCCGATCACTAATCGCTTTGGTTCATGCTCCACGCTTGTCATTAGCTAGATTCGATTCCTGTTTTACTGGCCATTGGGTATTTACTCTTGATATTTGTGTTGATCTCTTTAACCCCTGTTGTCCCTTGTGTTAACTCTATTATTCCTTATTTTGTATCGTGTCATACACTATCCCCAGAGTACTGCATCTGTGCTGTGTTCATGTCTCTACCATGCCATGTGGTCAAACCGTCCAGGTATTTACTTCTTTGCCTTCCCCTTGTTCTGTTCACCTTTAGTCTTGCCAGTTGTCATTACGTTCTCTAGTTTATTTCTTCTCATAACGAGTCCAAGAATGTTGACTGTCTGCGACTAATTTCTCCAATCAGTTTACGATTTTCATTTGCTTCTTGTAGGACTTGCTCATTGCTTTTTCTGCCTGTCCATGGTATTCTTTGTATTTTTCTCAGAAACCACATTTCCACTGCCATTAGATGTTTTTTTTCCCCCAGCTTGTCTGCTCATCGTCCACGTTTCACATCCATACCAAAGTATAGTTCCCATGTAACGCTTCAACGCTCTTTTTCACGTTGCAATTGACATCTTTTATATTGGTTTATGTTTTCCATCTTACAAAAGGCCACGTTTGCCATAAAGACACCGGCCAAATCCTTATACCCATATTAAAAAACAAAATACCTCACGGAATTGAATGTGAACAGTCCCGTACATAAGCTTCATATTACACGCCTAACAATAATGCAAGGATAATTCAGCGAAGAATAGAAACGAAAGTTGAGGAATTACAAAATGAAAATCAGTTTGAATTTCGGATGGAAAGGGAAGCAGAGACGCAAGGTGTTTCATTGTCACCAGACTCCAACTCAATTCCCACAGGATGATGCCTTCATAAGAGTTCTAGACTGTTCTCACAGACTGCATCTTGTGTTACTGTTTTTCAAAACAATGTTAACTAAATGCATAAATGTCTTCATAAGAGTTCTAGCCTGTTCCCGATGATTGCATCTTATGTTACTATTTTTCAACAGAATGTTAACTCAATGTCCACAGGATGATGCCTTCGTAAGCGTTCTAGCCTATTCGTTTATTCGTTTATTCGTTTATTCGTTGGATCAACATCGCGGCACACGGTTTAACCCATAAGTGCTCCGTTTTCCTCCTAATTCAAACCTGAGTCTGGAGAAACTCAGCTCAATGCACGAACTCCGTTGCATCGGCGAGGATCCTGAAATACTTTGGGTAGATTTTTAACTCGAAATTTTGCCCGGGCAGCGCCGTTAGGCTACTCTTTTTCGATTTTCAACAGCCAAGGGATTTTTTACGTGTGCAACAATACACACGGGCGTCCGATCTCACTACCCAGAGACCAGGGGGAATTTTATTACTGGAAGTCCAGGTGGATTTTTTTAAATAAATCCCGGTCCTCACCGGGGCCTGAACCCGGGACCTCCAGCACTCGAGGCGGACACCATACCTCGAGACCACTCAGCAGGCGCCCCCCCCCCTCCGCATATTTGATATATGATATATATTTGATATATGTTCCCTCATATTGCATCTTGTGTTACTGTTATTCAAAACTATGTTCTTCTGTTGTGAATTTCAGTAATGAAGGCAAAAACCATATATCTCACAATTTATGTATTATTACTTTTGTTTAAATGTTGCATATTCCTTACAGGACGTTACAGTCACCACCAGCATTTTTTCAGCTGCTGTTGATGTACTAGGCAAGTTTTACGGCCAGTAGTTTGCCATTGCTTTCTGAACGACCTACTCACATTCCCCCATAAGTTACCAGTGCGGCGCGAACTGCTGCCGATTCTCGCAGCTGCTGTTTTCCCAACGTGGATATACGGGATTGCGAACAATGTCGTTAAACCCTTGGCCAGGGAGACCGGCTCACAATTTATTACCTGGAATATTTCTTGCATCTTGTCAAGTGCATATATGAGGGTAATTTTAAAATCACCGTGGTAGACTGTTGCGATTAACATCGGAATATGTGTTGTATATTTCAGCTCGGAGGATTCACTGTTTCCCTTGTTTTATGTTGAGAGACTATTTCAATATTTACCTCACGATATGCAGCGAAATATGTCCGACAATAAACGTATTGTTTGTGCATTCATTACTCAAATGTTACTATTATCACTGAAATACCGCTACAAATAATTAGAAACTTTATCTTTATCACTTAAATAAAACGGTTTTGGAATATAACAAAATAGAAGTTCTTAAAGGATAGATCTTCAATATCAAGTGCCCTGCCAATTGACGTAGGCGTTCAGTCTCTCCACAGATCTCGGTCCTGGTGTACTGAATCAGCTCCACATCACCGTCTCAGCACATCCGGCATCATTTTCATGGGTCTGCCTTTGATTCTTTTCCCGCTGTAATTTCCAATCGCAGCGATGTTTTTTAGTTCCTCTCTTCTCATCACATGACCAAATAATTATGTCTGTCTCTTTCTTATAGTTGTATATAATGTTATATTTTCATTACTTCTTTCAGGTAATCGTTGTTAGTTATTTTAGCAGTCCAAGATATTCGCAGCATTCGTCTCAGGAACCTCATCTCCGTTGCCTCTATGCTCTTCCTCATTTGTTCATTACCTCATCTCCGTTGCCTCTATGCTCTTCCTCATTTATTCATTACCTCTTTCAGGCAATCGCTGTTAGGTATTTTGGCAGTTCAAGATATAAGCCAACATTCGTCTCAGGAACCACATCTCCGTTGCTTCTATGCTTATCCTGATTTGTTCATTCACATTTAGCGATTCACTGCCATACAACGGACAGGTTCTTTTTAACATTTCAGCGTCTCTCTCTCTCTCTCTCTCTCTCTCTCTCTCTCTCTCTCTCTCTCTCTCTCTCTCTCTCTCTCTCTCTCTCTCTCTGTAACATTCAACGATAGTGACTTATCCCATAAATTACTTTTCATATTCTGAAATGTAGCTTTTTCTTGACCTATTATGAGTGGCAAGCTGGTAAAGACACTCCACAAAGGCCAGGTCACAATTGCTGCATGCTACCAATCACTCCGCAGGTACTTGAGGAGAAATGCCTTTTTGATCATGATGACCTCGCATCCATCACTGACCTGTAGGAGTCAACAGTTAAAGTTATTAGCATGTCCTTTAATCTGCCCCTCAGTACACCACATATCGACTAAGCAATCACATATATAACAATCCAAGATTGGAGAATCAGTCATATGCACGCATGGATAGGCCCCGCAGACAGCAGGTCACATGCTTTAAGACTGTCCCGAATACGAGATATCTAAGCAAAAAAAAAGGTATTCACACGAATACGAGATATCTAGGCAAACCTTCTGGCCTAGAGAGACGACAAACGAATCACCCCCCCCCCCCCCACACACACACAAGAGATGTAGATGGTAAACGGTAAACTTTACTAGATCACGATCTCAAGTGACAAAATGGACGTTGCGGCCAAAGCCTTCGTCAGCTCAGAAACAACAAGCACACCGATACAACCACACGAAAAACATTAACATAAAAATATAAATATGTTCAGTTGAGTTAAGATAAGAACCGACATCACTGCACTCAGGATTTTCCCATACACACTCTGTCTCCTCGTTGAACAGTCAGCGAAGAGTCACTACTAATCGTTCTCGCCGCTTTCTGACTGAATGTTCTCCTAGTCTTCTCTCTCAATTTTGAGATTATTCCAGAACCCCTGCCGACGAACACCCCCCCCCCCCCCTCGCAATCTCATAATTTCCACATACGGGTTCTCAATCTGTTCCCCCACCTTCTCCACCTGGTCCCAAAGGAGCACGTCCACCTCTCAATTGTCAATAGGTAACCTACCACCAAGAGATGCATTCCCTGCCAAACTATCAGCTTGTTCATTCCCCCGCACTCCCGCATGGTCAGGGCAAAAAATCCACATAATGATCACAATATGTGAACTCTGAAGCGAAGATAACCATTCCACACGACACATTCCTTTCTCCACCTTTCTAAGCACACTCCTTGAGTCCGTGATGAATGCAATGTGTGTTGAAGTGATAATATAAATATAAAAGCTGCTCATTTGTATCCTTGTTGTGGAGTTGATACGTGTTTCAAGAAATCCGCGTGTATTAGTGGATAGAGAAACAGCAGTGGAAGATAAACCCCATAGACCACAGAATGAACAGAGAAACGGCAGTGGAAGATAAACCCTATAGACCACAGAATGAACAGAGAAACAGCAGTGGAAGAAAAACTCCACGAACCACTGAATTAACAGAGAAACAGTAGAAGATAAACTCAATGAACCACAGAATGAACAGGGAAACAACAGTGGAAGGTAAACTCCACGAACCACTGAATGAACTAAAAAAGACTATAAATTTTATGCAAGAGTCAAGATTGCAGATATTGCCAATACATTTCAAGCAAACGAAGAAGAAGAGAAAGAGCTAGCATATCCATTACAGGAAGTCGCCACCATCGCTCCCCCCCTCTCTCTCTCTCTCTCTCTCTCTCTCTCTCTCTCTCTCTCTCTCTCTCTCTCTCTCTCTCTCTCTCATTCACAGAATCCCACCCAGCCACAGCCACCCCCCCACGCACACACACACAAATGAGAAGTAGACAGTAAACTTTACTAGATCACGATTCACAAGTACCACAATTGACGTTGCGGCCAAAGCCTTCGTCAGCTCAGAAACAACAACAACACAGATACGGCTACACGAAAAACATTCTTCGAAAATATAAAAGTTGATCATCTGTATCCTTGCTGCTTCTCCCCTCTCCCCTACCTCTTCTTCTCCGCTTCATTCTCTCCCCGTGCGCTTGTGGGACCAAGTGGAGAAGGCGGAGGAACAGATTGAGAACCCATATGTGGAAAGAATGAGATTGCGGGGGATCGGCAGGGGTTCTAGAAGAATCTCAAAACTGAGAGGGAAGAACAGGAGAACTTTTAATCAGATAGCGGTGGGAACGATTAGTAGTATGACTCTTCGCTGGCTGTTGAACGAGGGGACTGAGCACGTATGGGAATGTCCTGAGTGCAGTGATGTCGGTTCTTAACTCAACTCAACTCAACTCAACATCCTTGCTGTGGACTGGACATGTCTTTCAAGAAATCCATGTTGATGAATGAAAATGAAAAATGAATGAAAAGAGAAACAGCAGAGGAAGATAAACTCAACGAACCACTGAATCCGTGTGTATTAATGGATAGAGAAACAGCAGTGGAAGATAAACCCCATAGACCACAGAATGAACTAAAATAAAGGCTAAAGTTTACACAAGTGTCAACATTGGAGATATAGACAACACATTTCAAGTGAACGAAAGAAGAAGAAGAGAAAGAGCTTGCATGTCCTTTACAGGAAGTCGCAGTCTACCACAATATTTATGATTTTATGGTCAATGTTAAGTTCAGTAGTTTGAAATAAAAAAATATTTAACTCATAAAAAACGCAGGATTGCCCATGTTTGTATTGGTTGGTTGTTCTCTTTCATGTTTCATATCTAGCCGAATGTAAGAAAGAGAGTGCTGAAATGCTATATAGAACCAGTTTTGCGTTGTAGCAGTGAATCTTGGAATGTAAATGAACAAATTAAGAAGACATTAGAAGCAACAGAGATGTGGTTCCTGAGACGAATGTTGCGAATTCCTTGGACTGCCAGAGTAATTAACAATGATTACCCGAAAGAGGCTAATGAAACTAGAACATTATAAAACCTGGACAATGACAGAAAAAGAGAAAAGAAAAATCACAACAACAGAAATGAGGTTCCTGAGAAGAATACTCAACGTATCAAGAAGAGATCAGATCAGAAATGAAGAAATCAGGACTAAAGTGGGGGTTAAAGCAGCACTAGATTTTATTAGAAAGCAACAACTCAAATGGTTTGGTCATGCAAGTAGGTTACCAGTCAACAGCATACCACAACAAGCAATGATGTACAGACCAGATGGAAACAGAGGAAGAGGCCGACCACGTAAACGTTGGACGGAGGGAATAGCAGAATCCATGGGAATGTCGATATATGAAGCCCATAATCGGGCACTCTCACGAAGTTTATACTTCACCTCGATACCGCAAGGTACAAGAGGTACATGATGAGATGAGATGAGATGAAAATGAATATCCTTGGCATAAGTGAGATGAGATTCGAGGGATCGGGTAAAATTATAACCGACAAACACAATATAATTTAGTATGTAGGAAACACACACTAAAAAGAAGTAGGACTACTATTTGGTACCCCCCCAAAAAAAAACCAAAACAGCCAAGTAAATTAATCGATACTGGGTATTTCAGATAGAGTTATAATGGTCAAAATAAAGGGCAAACCAATAGATATAAATATTATACACGTGTACGCACCAACAACAAGCATCAGTGACAAAAAAATACAACACTTTTACGATGAAGTAGAAATGGCGATGTCTCAAATTAAATCACAAGAAATAATAAAAAAAAATAATAATAGGGGATTTTAATGCAAAAGTAGGAAAGAAAAAAAATTGAGGATGTAGTGGGGTTTAGGTACAAGAAATGAAAGAGGAAATTGAATGGTCAAATATAATTGATATGATAATAGGAAACACCGGGATTAAACACCATAAAAGACGAATATACACATGGAAAAGTCCTGATATGAAGATGCTTAACCAATTTAACTACATATTTATTAATAAAAGATTTAGAAATGCGTGAATTAATGTAAAAGACAATGCCGGGTGCTGACTATAATAGTGATCACGTACAGTATGTGGATAAATAAAGTATAATTGAACAGAGGAAAAAAATGGTCATGAACGTGAGATTTAATAAAGATGTTCTGAAGCAGATAAAGAAATTCAAGAACAATACAGAATGGCTGTGGAAAATAGGTAGAATGCAACAGCTGAAATACAGAGTATAAATGAACAATGGGATATGTTAAGAAAATCTATTCATCAAACAAGCAAAGAAATATTATCACAGAAAAGCCGAAATTCTAAGAAAACAATGGATGACTGAAGAAATCTTAAAGTTGATGGACATAAGAAGACAGAATAAAAATGACAAACAAGAATATGATAAGATAAGAAAAGAAAAAAAGAGCTAAGTACATGAATGCACAAGAAAGTTGATTAAAGAGCAGTGCACGAAAATTGAATTAAATTTTACAAAAGATATAAAAATGTGCACAGTCAAATCAGTGAGCTCACAGGAAGAAAATAAGAATAGATACTGGGTGCTTAAAATCAAAAACAGAAAAGCTATTATTGGAGGAAGGTGTTATAATGAATAGATGGAATGAGTATATACAAGAATTATATGATGGAGAAAGGGAAGAATTAACAGAAGAAAGTACATTAGAAGGTTCACTATTCTAAAAGACCCCTAGGCTGTCAAATACATGAAGAAAGGAAACACATCTGGGCCAGATGGAATCACAATAGAAGAATTAGACGTACAGGGATAATTTGGAGCAGATATATTAACCAAAATGTTGAATGATATTTACCGAGTGGTATGCTGAAATCTGTATTTATAGCTATACCAAAAAGACCAGGAGCAACTGAATGCTAAGATTTTCGTACAGTTAATCTCATAAACCATGTCACCAACTTCTACTCAGAATTATAATGAGAAGAAGAAGAAATAAAATAAAAATGAAATGGATGAAATACACTATGGATTTGTGGAAACGAAAAATACAAACAATGCAATACTGTATACACATTACGAACACTGATAGAAAGATCAGTAGAGACACAGAAAGACATATATTTGGGCTTCATAGATTATATCAAGGCATTTCATAAAGTAACACATGATGAACTGATACAAATGTTGGAAGCTATCAACATGGATGGGGGAAATCTCAAAATAATAAAAAAAAAAAATTACCGAAACCAAGTAGCAGCATCTAAAATGGGAAATAAAGAGGAAAATTATTAACAAATAAAGCTAGGAGTACGACAGGGATGTGTCTTGTCACCGGATACCTTCTCCCTCTAAAAGCGAAGTCGGTAGACTATACATAAGGACGATAGACTATACATAAGGAAGGTAGATTTTATATAAGGAAAGTAGACTATACATAAGGACAGTAGACTATACATAAGGGCGATAAACTATACATAAGGACGGTAGACTATACATAAGGACGATAGACTAAACATTACGGTAGACTATACATAAGGAAGGTAGACTATACATAAAGACGACAGACTGCAAACGGACTCCAGATTTTACATCATAACGATAGACTATACGTAACGACTGCGGACAATAAATGAGAATGGCAGATTAAACACAAGGACGGAGACTATACATAATAACAACAGACTATACGCACGAACATAAGGACTATACATATAAACGGACATATCAAACTAAGGAAACACAGAATAATAATGTAGCTAACTGATCTATTACCAATGACCAGGTTTCTTTTGGTGGATCATACGGCCCTCTCTTGAAATCCAACCACTCCTGTCCCTGTGAAGATGACAAATCACGATTTAGATGAGGTACCTTACAATGAGAAATCACTATTTAGATGAGGTACCTTACAATGAGAAATCACGATTTAGATGAGGTACCTTACAATGAGAAATCACTACTTAGATGAGGTACCTTACAATGAGAAATCACTATTTAGATGAGGTACCTTACAATGAGAAATCACTATTTAGATGATGTACTTTACAATGAGAAATCACTATTTAGATGAGGTACCTTACAATGAGAAATCACTATTTAGATGAGGTACCTTACGATGAGAAATCACTATTTAGATGAGGTACCTTACGATGAGAAATCACAATTTAGATGAGGTACCTTACAATGAGAAATCACTATTTAGATGAGGTACATTTCAATGAGAAATCACTATTTAGATGCGGTACCTTACAATGAGAAATCACTATCTAGATGAGGTACCTTTCAATGAGAAATCACTATTTAGATGCGGTACCTTACAATGAGAAATCACTATTTAGATGAGGTACCTTACGATGAGAAATCACTATTTAGATGAGGTACCTTACAATGAGAAATGACTATTTAGATGAGGTACCTTACGATGAGAAATCACTATTTAGATGAGGTACCTTACAATGAGAAATCACTATTTAGATGAGGTACCTTACAATGAGAAATCACTATTTAGATGAGGTACCTTACTTTACCGGCTCTGTGGCGAAGGAGTTACGGACGCAATTCGTTACCTCGCAAACAGAATTCGAAACATTCTGCGGGCGATTTGGCAGCAGACCGCCTTGCGTTGGTGTTCATAAAATGGGACGAGTGCCGGTTGTTCAAAAAGCAATGGCAAACTATTAAACGTAAACTTGCTCAGAAATCACCAACAACCAAAAAATGCTGGGGCTGACTGCGACACCATGTAAAGGATATGCATCTAACTTTAACTGTACTGTTGTTGTTTTTCCTATTGTTAAAATCTTATTTGTTTGTTTACACACATTCTTCTGTTTTAACAGACAGCATTGCGTTGGTTTCCATAGTCATCGACTGATGTATAGAAGGGGTTACGGGCGCAGTTCGTTGCCGCGCAAGCCGCGTTCGAAACACAGCTGCGGGCAATTTGACAGCAGACCGCCTGGCATTGGTTTTCATAAAATGGTATGAGTGCGGTTGTTCAGAAAGCAATGATAAACTACTGAACGTAAACTTGCCCAGAAATCACCAACAGCCGAAAATTCTGGGGCTGACATGTAATATCCAGTAAAGGATATGCAACTAATTTTAAACTGTGCTTGGAGTAAAGTGAGCGAGGTTTTGGGGGAGAGTTCGAGCTGGTTCGGTATACTAAAATGTGGTGGTGGGTTTTATTGTACAGATTATATTTTAAATGACTGTGCAGTGTTTGAAAATATTGCCGGTCCAAGTTTTGTGTTTACCTATTATGTTGCGTGAACTTTACAGAGGGTGAATACAAAACTTGGACCGGCAATATTTTCAAACACTGCACAGTCATTAAAAATACACCCTATATTATGTATGATGATGTGTCTTATAGAGGGGCGGGTTTATGGTAACGTGGGGAGGGGGGGGGGGGGTGTTCGGTTATAGAAAGGTGTGGTTATTGTGGTTTTCAGTCATAGTAGGATTTTTTTTTTTTTTTTGGGGGGGGGGGGGGGGTTTCTGCTAGAATATGGTGTGGTTTTTGTGATATTTGAGTTATAGTAAGTTATAGTTTTGTGCTTCTTCAGTTATAATAGGGTGTGGTTTTTGTGGTTTTCCTTTAAGACAAGGTGAGATTTATGAGGTTTTCGGTAATATTAGCATCAGGTTTATGTTTTCGGTAATAGTAGATTGGGTTTTATGAGGATTTCATTAAAAGTAGGTTGGGGTTTATGAGGTTTTCGGTAATAGTAGGGTCGGTATTAAAATGTTTTCTGTAATAGTAGGTTGGGTTTTATGAGGTTTTCAGTAATAGTAGGTTGGGATTTATGAGGTTTTCGGTAATAGTAGGGTCGGTGTTATAATGTTTTCGGTAATAGTAGGTTGGGATTTATGAGGTTTTCGGTAATAGTAGGGTCGGTATTAAAATTTTATCTGTAATAGTAGGTTGGGATTTATGAGATTTTCGGTAATAGTAGGGTCGGTATTATAATGTTTTCTGTAATAGTAGGTTGGGATTTATGAGGTTTTCGGTAATAGTAGGGTCGGTATTATAATGTTTTCTGTAATAGTAGGTTGGGATTTATGAGGTTTTCGGTAATAGTAGGGTCGGTATTATAATGTTTTCTGTAATAGTAGGTTGGGATTTATGAGGTTTTCGGTAATAGTAGGGTCGGTATTATAATGTTTTCTGTAATAGTAGGTTGGGATTTATGAGGTTTTCGGTAATAGTATGGTCGGTATTACAATTTTTTCTGTAATAGTAGGTTAGGATTTATGAGGTTTTCGGTAATAGTAGGGTCGGTATTATAATGTTTTCTGTAATAGTAGGTTGGGGTTTATGAGGTTTTCGGTAATAGTAGGGTCTGGTTTATGAGGTTTTCGGTATTAGTAGGTTGGGGTTTATAAGGTTTTAGTAGGGTAATAGTAGGGTAATAGTAGGGTAATAGTAGGGTAATAGTAGGGTAATAGTAGGGTAATAGTAGGGTAATAGTAGGGTAATAGTAGGGTAATAGTAGGGTAATAGTAGGGTAATAGTAGGGTAATAGTAGGGTAATAGTAGGGTAATAGTAGGGTAATAGTAGGGTAATAGTAGGGTAATAGTAGGGTAATAGTAGGGTAATAGTAGGGTAATAGTAGGGTAATAGTAGGGTAATAGTAGGGTAATAGTAGGGTAATAGTAGGGTAATAGTAGGGTAATAGTAGGGTAATAGTAGGGTAATAGTAGGGTAATAGTAGGGTAATAGTAGGGTAATAGTAGGGTAATAGTAGGGTAATAGTAGGGTAATAGTAGGGTAATAGTAGGGTAATAGTAGGGTAATAGTAGGGTAATAGTAGGGTAATAGTAGGGTAAGGTTGAGGGGGTTTTATAGTAGGGTGTGATTTGTGAATTAAACAACTAAATAAATTATGGGGTGGGACATATAGAACTACAAAAATTGAATTTTTAAGAGCATTCATCTTTCCAATTGCAACATACGTCTGTGAGACCTGGGCACTTACTAAAAAAGCTGACAATGCATAAATGCCTATGAATATAAACGGTATAGACGGGTTCTAGGAATAGACTAGATACAGAAAAAACAAAACAAATGCATCCATTCGACAAGATCTGAATATTGAAGAAGGTTGGCAACTAAAGATGAGAAAACAAAGAAAATTGAAATGCAAATAAAAGCCAGAAAAGCGTGATAGAAATTACGGTAACCATGTCAGTTATCAGTTATCAGTTATCAGTTGGGGTATCGTCATTGCACTCCGGACAGGTCCATAGGTGCTCATATCACCCCCCCCCCCCACCAAGCATATGCATCAGCGTCCGGTGGCTAATAATATAATAGTGTAGGTTGACGAGGCCCCTCGTTGTCCCGATGTACCTCTCGTGTCTAACCGTGCCAATTCTTACTCCCAAGAGTAACCATGTCAGTGCCTTGTAACCTGGTAATATTGTTGTTGAGGTTTTGAAGAGGATTAAGCACGTGAATCACGGTGCAGACGAACACGGAGACGTCATAGGTCAATTTAAAAATGACCGCCCCACTTTTCACATGCACCAAAGAGGAGCAGCGTTCTGTTATCCGTGTTTTGATCAGTGAAGGTGTAAAACCTATCGGCAAATGAAGGTCCAGTGTGATGATGTATGCCTGCCTGTCCAGCAAGTGTATAAGTGGAGTAGGAAGTTTCAACACTGCGTGACTTCTGTGACAGGGTGTTAACGACTGGTTCAGGGGCTCCGAGTAGTGACCCTCGAGTCGATATTTGCACATGAATCTACGCATTTTATCGGCGCTGGAGGACTTGCATTGAACGCAATAACGACATCGAAGAATGATACATTTATTCTGTACTTTTCAGAATATATTCAACCCCCTCCGTCCCTCCCCCACATTTAAAGTTTTCATTTGAAGCCCCCCCCCCCCCCTCGAAGATACAGAAAATGCAAGGTATCTAACAGAAGATGTTATGTAGCAGATGAGGTAAAAGATACAGAGGGAAACAAGTAAGAATGCCCAACAAGGTAAGAGAAAGGTAATTACCACATAATCTCCTCTGTTCATGTACCGGATGTGCTTCCAGCGTGAGAAATACCGTGAGTCCCTGGAATTGCCCAAATAGAATCAACAGCATTATTGTGTATATCTGTATGTATTGCCCAAAGAGAATCAACCGCATTATTAACGTGTATATCTGTATGTATTGGCCAAAGAGAATCAACAGCATTGTTAATGTGTGTATCTGTATATATTGAAAGTTTATGCGGCTTAGGGTGTCATCATTATCATCATCAAGTGCCGTGCCGGCTAGCGTAGACGTTCACGACTCTCCACAGATCTGTCTTTGGTCTTCTGGATCAAATCAGCCGATGATATTCCTCCATGCCACCATCTCAATCCATTCAGCATAATATCTGTTGGTCAGCTTCTGTCTCTCTTCCCCTCGATCTTTCCGGTTGTCACGATGTTCTCCAATGCCTCTCTTCTCATCACATGACGAAAGAAAGCTGTTTGTCTCTTTCTTATTGCTGTATATAATGTTCTAGCTTCATCAACCTCTTTCAGGCAATCGTTGTTAGTTAAATTGGCAGACCAAGGAATTTGCAACATTCGTCTCAGGAACCACATCTCTGTTGCTTCCAAGTTCTTCCTAATTTGTAAATTTACATTCCAAGATTCACTGCCATACAGAAAAATAGGTTCTATATGGCACTTCAGCCCTCTCTTTATTACATTGAATGATAGTGACTTATTGCATAAGATACTCTACATTTTTTGAAATGTAGCTTTTGCTTAGGTTTTAGTCAACGAAATTTCCCAATTTCCCGACATACCGCGCAAAGGTTTCGAAGTTAGCCGCCTTTGGGTTGATTTCGATGTTATGAGCATCGACTGTTCAGAAAGCAATCGCAAAGTATTGACCGAAAAACCGCCTGGTAAATCAATAAATGCTTGATTGCAAGGTATGCAGATGACATGCAAATAACTAAGTGTATATAGTTACGCTGATTTACAAACAACTTCTACAAGTGCCTAGCAAATTATGCTGAACATTACAATTTACGGAAGCAAATCATTGACATTTAGAAGACTAGCGAAGACATATGCAGAAAACTAATGTGATGATTTTCTTTTGACCTCCACACCCAGATAGTGGTATTTTAGCTCTGCCCTTGACAGCGTTTGCTGACTGTCTGGACAGGTGAGTGCAGTGCTCTACTCCGCTGCAGAATTGCCCACATTCCGGTATATACGTTGACCACAGTGGATAGTGTTTGCCATCCACTGCTACGGAGAGGGGGAGCTGGGGCTGTGGTTTCTTCGAGTTAGAGATCTAGTTGTTCACTTGTGTAGAACTGTTTTGTTTTCTTTCGCATATCCTATTACAGGACATCGCTGTCAACACCAGCATTTTACCACTGTTGTGGATTTCTTGGCAAGATTACGCTCAGTAGTTTGCCATTGATTTCTGAGCGGCCGGCTCACATAACCCGTAAGTAACGGGAACGGCGACAACTGCTACCGATTCTCACGCAGCTGCGTTTGCTCACGTGGATAAACGGGATTACGGAGAAAGTCGCTAACCCCTAGACCACTGGCGATAATTCGGTTTCAACCCCAAAGCCAACGCACTGGCTCAGAGCATGGGATTTCAAACTGTGAGTGGTAGTGCGCAATATCTCACCCACAGGCTTCATCACAACGGCAACCGTGGTCAACCCTCCCGTCGATCGTTGGCCTGGTTTAATCCCGGGATGCCCCATGTGGAAGTGACCTAAATCTCTGTATCGGTTTAATTCCCAATTCTGATTTATTACTGACGGATTGATTTAAAAATCAAAATTATAGCACCCCGTACAAATCCTTAGATGCTCCGTTTCTGGCAGTAGATGTAAGGTGGTTCTGTTGGTCGCTCCAGTAGTACGCTGGATGAATGTGTTGTGGACAAATTCACCTATCTGGACAGCACTGTGTCCCAAGTTGCCATAATTGATGACGAATTGAATACAAGAATCCCCAAGACCAACGCGGCCCTTAGCAGACTGTACAAAAAACGTGTGGGACAGAAATGGAATAAACAAAGATGAAAGTCTACAAAGCAGTCGTATTATCCACACTGCTATGTTAGTTAGTTAGTTAGTCGACAGATCATCCTCATTGCACATCGAACCATTCAGTCCATAAGTGCTCGGACCCCTCCTCAGCAAATCCCGCAGCGACACCAGTTCTGTGTTGGTTTATCAGTCTTCTTTGGCTTCCTGCGTAGTGTTCTTGTTTGGCCACTCCTCTTTTAATTTGCTATTCTCGCAGTCTGGCCATGGTTGTAGAGTCACAGTCATCACTTGGTTCTCGCAAAAGTCTTACTTCTCGTAGAGCATTCAGAATGTCAGCCTGGTCCATGGCGTGTCCGCCCTCCACAGTAGCGTTACCTGCGAGCTTGTCAGCCCACTCATTCCCTTGTACTCCCGCATGCCCTGGCACGAAGATGAAACTAATCTTTGCCAGCCGAGACCGCTCCAGAGACAGCAACCATTCTCTTCGGATCTCTCCCCCCCCCCCCCCCATCTCTATCCTCTTGAGCATGTGCATTGAGTCGCTAAGGAAACATGCCCTAGTGAATGTCTGTGTCTCGAGCCATGTTATTGCTTTACTTACTGCCATGACTTCCATAGTCAGGCTACTTGTGGTCTCAGCAAAAACACCAGAGTCCTCCTTCACTATTCTCCCTCCGGCCTGAGTCGTAAAGGCCCATGAGCTTCTCACATGTCGGAACACCGACCCATCTGTGTAATTGACAGCATCACCGTCTGGCGAATTCTCGAAAATCAACGCTTCTTACTGCTATATGCTTGTGAAACCTGGACTGTTTACCAGCGACACGCTATGAAATTAAACCACTTCCACACAGATTGCCTAAGGAAGCTACTGAAGATTAAATGGCAAGACAAGATTACAGATACTGAAGTCTTGGAAAGAGCGTCCATGTCCAGTATCCGCACTCTAATAATAAAGAATCAAATTCGCTGGGCTGGTCACTTAACTCGCATGCCAGATCACAGGAACCCTAAACGCATTTTTTTTTTTTTTACGGCGAGCTGCGCTGTGGTTGTCACTCCCAAGACCACCAGAGGAAACGTTTTAAAGACACTCTGAAGATCTAACTGAAAGTTTTTGGAATTCATCACGACACTTGGGAGTCTGCTGCCAAAGACCGAAATTCGTGGCGTACATCATTACGCAAATAGGACAGCAAGAGCTGTGAAAAAAGGCTGTTTAAAAAAAACGCAGAAAATCCTCCTTTTGAAACGTCAAGCATTCTTTGCCCACATTGCCAAAGAACATTTCGAACCAAAATAGGCTTTAGCAGCCATCTTAGAGTTCACAGATCAAAACTTTCATCCCCAATGGATGAAATGAATGGTCATCATCATTCTTGATGGAGATACACCAATAGGAAAACCAATAGTTAACCATCATGCAAAATCAGTCCAGTGCACTCATTGATTTTTTTCTTTTAAATTCGCATATCGTTTACAGGACATCGCATTCAACATCAGCAATTTTCAGCCGATTGTTGGTTTCTTGGCAAGATTTACGCCCAGTAGTTTGCCATTACTTTCTGAGCGGCCGGCTCACGTACCCTGTAAGTTACCGACGCGGCGAGAACCGCTACCGATTCTCGCGCAAGTTACGTTCCTCACGTGGATATACGGGATGACAGAAAAAGTCGCTAACCTCTAGACCAGGGAGACCGGCACTCATTGATAGTAGCAACTATTAGTGGCAGTAGCATGTGTGTTGACTACTATTGAGTTCAAAGCGACCCGAACGTATTTTTAAAACAATATTAAATTCAAAATTTGTAGAAGACCACATTTTCAAGAATATAACCATCGGAATAAGTACACAATATAAAGAACGTAACTAAATAAATAAAACAATGACAATTTGGTAATCGCACACTATAAAGTCTTTCTGCCTGCATAGTGAGTACTGTTAGCGTAGAGATAACAAATGCTTCACATTAGAATAGCATGAGAAACTACACGTGTTATCTATTTCGGCCAAAACAAGTGTTTCATTAATTCACATCATGTGATATGTAACTCTGCATGCAGTATGCATCTGACGAGATGCTGCGAAATATGACAGACAACGAATCGCTTATCCTAACGTATGTGGCTTATGTGGTAAAATTGTGAATCTTATTGAGAGAGTTCAAGTAATAACAACTGGGCTAAAAGAGTTTAATTATACACAATGTTCGTTCAAACTAAGCAACGCGAATACGTACAGACTTTTGGACTCTCTCTTGGTCATATAGATTCTTCTCTTCTTGCGTTTAGATTTAGCATCGGTAACCGATTCAGGTCTGTGGATAGAAATATAACAGTTTGTTAATTCCGCAGATTCAGTAATGTGGATAGAAATATAACGGTTAGTGATTTCCACCGATTCAGTTCTGTGGATAAAAATATAACGGTTAGTGAATTTCACCGATTCAGTTCTTTGGATAGAAATATAATATGTGAACTCCATTGACAACATCAACTGATTAAACAAATACGTTATAATTTATATAACGAATAAATTTAAAACATGTTATAATTTAAATAACCTATCAATTAAAACGCCGATCTCCCTGGCGAGGAGTTAGAAGCTTTCTCCGTAACCCCGAATACTCTCGTGGTTGACGTGAGCGCACGAGAATTGGAAGCGGTTCGAGTCGCGCCAGTGTCTTATGAGAGTATGGAGCCGGTCGCTCAGAAAGCAACGGCAAACTACTGAGCGTAATCTTGCCAAGAAATCAACAATCAGCTGAAAGATGCTGATGTCGACAGCGATGTCCTGTAAAGGATATGAAAAACATTATTATTATCAATTAAAACACGTTATAATTTTAATAGCGTACACATCTAAAACACATTATAATTTAAATAATGTATTAGTATAAAAACACGCAGTAATATAAATAATGTATCAATATAAAAACACCTGATAATTTATATAAAGTTTCGATCTAAAACGAAAAACCTGTTATAATTTAAATAACGTATCACTCAAAACACGTTATCTAATTATTTAAAAAAAAAAAACACATCAACATGAAGACCAAATTTCCAAGCTACTGTGATATATTCATCTTCATCATCATCACGTGCCCTGCCGCCTAGCATTGACAATCTTATCTCTCCCCAGATAGCGTTCCGTTGTGTTCTGGGTAAATTGCTGGTGATAATCCTCCATGCCACCGTCAGTCCAACCAGCGACATATCTTTCGGTCTGTTTCTGCCTGTTTCCCCACGGATCTTTCTAGTTGTCATAATGTTTCCAATGAGTTTATCCTCGTTATTTGACAACATATTATTGTTTATATATATCTTAATGATCTGCTATGTAATGTTCTGCTTTTATTAGTCTCTTCCAGGCAATAGTTGTTTGTTACTCTGGGAAAGTTACTCGTTAAATTAGTCCCAGGAATCACAACTCCGAGCTATTTTTAAATTCGTTCATCCAAGTTTTATTATTCACTGCAATATATCACTGTGGCATTTTGAGTACGAGGATTTATATATTCTTGAACAAGCGGCCATTGGTGTACAGTATGGACTGTATCATGCAGACAGCATCGTTTTACAATGTTTTGGCACTTAGTTTCTAAGGCTAGGTTGACCCCGGGGTCACATAGAACAAACTCAAAACAGTTTATTCACTTAGTCAATTTAAAGACAAAAGCTATTAAAATAGATTGCACGATTTCTTGCTAGGCATATTTAGCCGCACCTCCTAGTGTGTTAACTATTTCGGCCGAAGTATAATTCATTTATTCACTTCAGAATACATATAACTCTGCAGTCTGCACCTGGCGAATTGTGACCAAATATGCCAGGCAATAAATCGTGCAACACGTTTTTTCATGGATTCTGTGAATTAATAGAACAAAGTATTATCTTACTTCTGAGCTTCTGGTGATTTTATCTGCTCTGATTTTTTTTCTGCGAGTTTCACGGGTTGTGGTTTGGTTTGCACCGTCGGCTTGCTGTCTGAAGATATAAAACAAGTTAATGAACTCTGAGAACATGAGATCACAAACCACACTTTTAACTGCAAAGTGTCGGTGTGCTGTTTTTTGCTGATGTAAAACCATATCAATTTAAGTTGTTCTTTCTTGATCGAGGTTAAAATATGGGAGCTTTTGACGACTTGGCGACACCAGTACAGGGGTTAAAACGTATTAAGTGTCTACGAAACCACACAATAAACTCATTAAAGTAAACCTTATTGAGAACATAAATCTTTCATGTGACATCATACAGATGTGACTTGTAGTCCACTTTGCGAGCGCTAAGGAAGACAACTGAATCTTTTGAACGTCAGTTACAGAAACATTCTTAGAATATCCTGGACCATGAACAAACAAATAAAAAAAAGTCTGGCAGTCTAAAAGATCTGAACATAAAGATTGAGACATAAACAACACCATGCTTATGAAACTGAAATATTTTGGCTATGTTAAACATGACAGTGGTTGCGAGAGTACAGCGCCGGTAGGCTTGGTTTCTGAAAGATTGAATTAGATGTTGATCAGCAAGAAGCCGGACAACATACATCGTGGGCATAAGTATGCACAGAGCAGGAAAGTGGCATAAAAAAGAGTACTGAAATATTATATTGAATCAATTTTACTGTATGACAATGAATCATGGATCGTGAATGAACAAATTAAGAAGAACTTGGAAGCAACAGAGATGTGGTTCCTGAGTCGAATGTTGCAAGTGCCTTGGACTGCCAGATTAACTAACAACGATTGTCTGGAAGAAGCCTAAGAAACGAACATTATATACATCTATCGGAAGGAGACAGCGCTATTTTTTATATAATTAAAAAAAATGCAACCTCACAAGAATACCCCGGTACCATCTATCACAAAGAGCCATATTGAAGAAGTACAACTGATACCAATCAAGAGGCAGACCACTACAATATGGAGTGATAGTATCAAGAACAACCTTAAAGAAATAAATACTAACTTACAAAGAGCAATAGAAAGAGCGGGCACTCTTCCGACAGACGGGTCTAAATAGTTCTGCAGTGAATAAGTTAGGGGTTAGGGTTAGGGTTGGTGTCAGTTATATAAAATTATTGACTGCAGAACTATTTAGACCCGTCTGTCGGAAGAGTGCCGAAAGAGCGCATAATAGATCGTTACATTCCCCCCTCCCCAAGAGCAAGATGATGAAAAAAGTTCTTAGATAACATCGCGATGAATGTAAAAATCAGTGGAATAAGAGGCAGACCGAGAAAAATGATGCATGATGGACGATGGAATGGAAAGAAGTCATCGCCGATTTTGATCCAGATAACTAGGGACCAAGATCTGTGGACAGACATAAGGGGCGAGGCAGATGATGACGGGGAGACAAGCAACGGGTTTTCTAGGCCGGCCGTGGTGAGAATGATGTTCTAAAAAAGACCCGCTAAGTGACGATGACAACTTCCTGTCCATCTCATTAGGCAAATCAACACAGTGGTTCCTAACATGCTGGTGTGCTTCTCACGCAGTCAGTGCAAGACGTGGGTGCCAATTTTCCACCGTTATTGTATGGGAATAGCTATGACACTCTTGCAGTCTCGCACAGTGCAAAGTGTGTAGTCCTCGGTGTAGTGAAGACTAGTACGGATCCTCCCTTGGACATATGGAGTCGAAGGGAAGCCTTGCTCAGTGGGAAAGCCGAACAAGGCACATCTCCTGCCTACTGGGAATAAGAAAAAACTCAACATTATCGTTCAGCAATCCCTTTGCAGAACGCCGCTTTCATCACAGACCACGAAGAATACCCTGTGTCATTAACAAGTTCCCCTGCCACATGCAATTTCTCATCCAAGCTGCCTTTAAGGCAAATATTCGCCAAGCCATCATCTCTTCTAATTCATCAAGCTCAGAAAATGAGAAAAACTCGAATAGAAGGACTTCTAACAACAACAACAACAACAACAACAACAACAACAACAACAACAACAACAACGACGACGACGACGACGACGACGACGACGACGACGACGACGACGACGAGAACAACAATCCACACATTGAGCACATTTCCCTAGCTACATGACGCTTGCCGGCTCTGTGGCGAAGGTGTAACAAATACAATTCGTAATCCTGCATACCGCGTTCGAAACACAGTTGCGTGTTATTTGGAAGCAGACCATCTGGCTTTGGTTTATATACAATGGTATTAGTGCCGGTCGTTCAGAAAGCAATGGCAAACTACTGAAAGTAAACTTGCCCAGGAATCATAAACGAAGGGGAGTTATAAGGGTCGTTCATTTGGAACCCTTTCCAATGGCTTTATTACAAAAGCATGAAAGAAACATTAACAGGTGTAGTAGAACAAAGCATTAATTTTGAATGAATTACGCACCATGGGTTGGTCATAAGAAGTTGCCGAGGCATTCAGGCAAGCATCACATTGCTTAGGTAGGCGGCGAATGCCGTCCGCAAAAAAAAAAAAAAACGATTGTGGTTCCTCACTGAACCAAGTGTTTACCGCGTTCAATACGTCTGCATCTGTGTGAAATCGTTGCCCATTGAGAGCTTTTATAAGAGGTCCGAACAAATGAAAATCACATGGTGAAATATCAGGACTATAGGCTGGATGTTGCAGAATTTCCCACTTCTTGCAAGCTAATGCTTCCTGCACAATCTTTGCAACATGCCGACGAGCATTATCGTGCAACAAAATCACACCGCGAGAATGCATGCCGGGTCGTTTATTCTTGATGGCATTTTGCAGCTTGTCTAGTGTTTCCAAGTAGTGGGTAGAGTTGATGTTGACACCAGGTTCGTTAAAGTCGGCTAACAATAGCCCTTCATGGTCAAAAAAATGCGCTCAGCATAACTTTACCAGTGGAAACCTGTAACTTGAATTTTTTGGCTTTTGGTGATCAGGCATGCTTCCATTGCATGCTCTCTCTTCTGCTGCTCGGCTCAAATTGGTGACACCATGATTCATCGCCTGCCACTATGCGGAAGAGAAATGCATCACCCTCAACTCTGTAACGCAGCAAGTGTTTCAAACACCACCCCATGCGTTCCTCTGTTTGGTGGTCGGTCAACATCCGTGGTACCCACCGTGAACACACCTTCCGATATTGCAGTTTCTTACGAACAACCTTTTGAATTGTCCCAATTGAGACATCAAATTCTTTCGCTAGCGAACGTATGCTTCAATAACGGTTCATCTGTACTGCTGCATCAATTTCGGCTATGATTTTTTTCTGTTGCAACAATGTGCGCTTGACCCGGCCGTCGAAGATCTGTCGTGAACTGACGTCCTTTCCGAAACATTCGTGCCCAGTCTGTCACTGTTGTCTTCGACACACATTTGTTACCGTATGCTGCCTGCATTCTTCGATGAATGTCCACTGGTCGACATCCTTCAAATAAAAAAAAAAAAAACTGAATCACAGCACTTTGAGATTCTTAGAACGAATTTTGTATCAACCCGGCCATTTTCTCAACGGTCAGAAACAGAACCTATGCATCATGGGACGATAAGCACGTGCTTTTGTATTCATTGGTCAGTACTTATCACATTACTGTGACATGATCATGTTCAACGTACGCAATTACGCGCGGATTTCAAATGAACGCTCCTAATAGTTTTTAAGTAGAAAGATAAATAAACAGACAGGGAAATCAAAGAAAAATAAGACAATAGCTTAATACGAATGCCGTAAGAGACGAGCAAGGACGGTTGGATTGAGGTTGACCACATTATCAAGTTAAAACTTTAGTTGCACACTCAACTCATCATGACCAAGTCTGCACAGGATTT